>JBBBZN010000059.1:0-133688 GCA_037974915.1 Ceratobasidium theobromae
ACCAATGATCCTTCATCCTTATGAGTCACATCTATTCTTAGGGAAGTGAGTCAGTAATCCTCTAAGAATAGATCTTATTATCTAATGAGGCTTGATTGGGGTGAGTCATTCCTATAATGAGTCATAGTGAGTCATAATGAGTCATTTTAGGACCTAAGTATAGATGAGCATGACTCAGGTTCAACCAATGAGGGGTTGTATCACTGAGTGAGTTGCTTGGTCCTAATAATAGGAGAGGAATGACTCAGTGCAAGCCAATCAAGGGGCTTTATCTCAAGGATGAGTCAAGGGTGAATCACTTGAGTAGCAAGAAGGCCAAGAGCATGATAAGTGACAGGATAGTGAAGGGAGGCAAGGATGTTCCAAGAGGCCAGTGTGACAATAGTGGCAAGCTGTGACAGGTGGCTGGAATGTGATGAGTGGCCAGGGATGTGATAAGTGGCCAGAGGTGTACTTTGGTTGCCTTATAGAGTGGTGGCAAGACTTAGAGTGGCACTGAGTGGCAGGGGTCTTAGAGAAAGACTCAAAGGGGGATGCTGGTGGAGAGCAGGGATGACAGTCGCAGGACTGGGGGGCCAGGTGACCAGTGGATGACTTAAGTGCAGAGTAGGATGACCTAAGAGGGTGCTTCAGTAGATCTAGAATCCTTAGTAAGCTTAAGTTAATGGTGCATACATCCACTATATCTGGGACTTTGTAGTGTTTCTCAGGAGTGAAAGGACTTAGAGACTCAAGAAGCTTGTTGGCAACACTATTACTTGGTAGCTTATGCTTGCTCAGGGGCAAGGGTGTTGTTGTAAGAGGGTAAATGTATAGGAACTATTAATGATGAGGATAGAAGTCAGTATCCTATAACACATACCCATAACACTGCAACAGCTCTCCCCCTCCAATCCTGAATGATATAAATGATAATAATTTCAAAGTGTTGGACATAGTTGTACACACAAAATCATCAAATTTCATACAGTTAGAATCATTAGCCAATGTGTTGTTCTATGTAATTATGAGGCCTTGTTTTTATATTAATTAGTTTGAAATATACCACTTGTGTGCACATGAATTCATGTTATGTAACATATATGAACCCCCCTTTCCCCCAAGAGAATGGGCATATTATCATAAGTCACTGTAATGTTTCATTTGTACCTCTCCAACAAGTCATACTTAAAGGTGTACTCTAGAATGCCAGGATGTGTGACTTTAGTAAATTCATTCTTTTGGACTTTGTTAGGATTTACATACAAAGAAAATAAGTGTGCTTAAATGGGTTTTTTTACAAACTGAATGCCATATGCATGTATTCATGTACATATATATATATACAAGACACAGACTACAATGCATAAGCATTGTACAAAACAGAACTTTCTACATGGGCCATGTATGCATGCCCATTTCAGTAATACAAGTTAATTATTGATATTCTTCATTCATCCATTGTAATAGGTTTTATGGTGTTCAGATTGTAACAAAATAAAAATCAACAAATGGGATATCACTGTAGTCTTTGGAGGCGATATATGTATACTGTGCCACAGATCTTTAGCACTCTCTTCCCCTTTATGTGACTCCTGTCTGGCCTGTTCTGGACTCCATTGATTCCTTATGACTTGCTCAATATTTTGGTTCCCCATCCTCACTGCATCTTTTATATGTACTCACATATGTATATTTAGCTCTTTTCTTTCATCCCACCCCCCACTCCCTTCTTCATGAGGCATTGGCACAATGGCTGCCCACCTGAGCCCTTGCATCTCACATAGCTCAGGCAGTTGCCCATCAGGCGCACCCACCCCTCACAGGCCTTGCCCACTGGGGTTTCCTGTCCCTTCAGTGCCTCTACCTCACCTCCCAGACTGTCATGTATTTAGTCTCAACTTTTACTTATACATATGATTTGTTCTCTCCTTTGTCGTGTGCACCCATAGGCACAGTATACATACTTTGTTTAGTTTGCAACCCAGTTTTCCAATAAAGTGTGGGACTAAAGATCCCATATAATAATGTTCCTAAGGTAGGGACAAGTATATGGCCATAGCCTCTGAATTATTAGTGTGGATCATTTATTTAATGCATGAACTTGAAGTGCAAAGAAAAAGCTTGACACACTTGGTAATGACACAGCATATTGGGATAATATATGTACTATTTGAACTGCCTCATTAATGTGCTTTTAATTCTATCCATTTAAGTCTCTGTGATGTGTAGCTCCTGAGTGCATCTCAAATTTCCAGTATGTCTGAAACACTAAGAAGTCAAGTTATGCATGAAATGTTGCATGTGTTTGGTAACAACATATAGAACTAAGATGGAATAGATACCATTCAAACCGCACTGATGAGGTGGTTTGAATGGTATCCTTTTCATGTCCCTGCCATGCGTTGTTACCAAGCATATCACCATTTTCACGGATGTCTAAAACACCACAATATCGACCTATGTGTCTAATGTTGCACGGGTTCAGCAACCACCTATCGCATTGGGACATAAAGCATACTATTTGATCCACTTTGACGAGGCAATTCGAATGATGTACTTTCTATCTTCCCACAATGTGTTGTTACCAAGCACGTTGAGATTTATTCTGGTGACTGAACTACGAGAATCTAGATGTACATGCAAAATCCCACACATGCTCATTAACAACAAATCGAATCAGGACGCAAAGATTACCATTCGAACTGCCTTGTCAAGGCGGTTCAAATGGTATAATTTACGTTGCAATGTGATGCGTAGTCCTTGAACACGTTAAGATTTATCCTGGTGTCTAAACCACCAGAATACCAATGTACATGTGAAATCCCGCACACACTCATTAACAACAAATTAAATCAGGAGAAAAATAATACCATTCAAACCGCCTCGTCAAGGCGGTTTAAATGACGTCCTGCATCTCCTTTTGCGATGCGTCGTTACTAAGTGTGTTGACATTCATTCAAGTGTCTGAAACACCAGACATCCAATCCATGCAGGAAATGTTGCACACGTTACTTAACGAGCCATCGGATCGGGACAAAAAATAGACCATTAGAATCGTCTTGACAAGGCGGTTCTAATGGTATTATTTGTGTCCCGATTTGATTTCTTGTTAATGAGTGCATATGGGATTTCACATGTACATCTGTATGATTCTGGCAGTTCAGACACCGGAATAAATCTCAACACGTTCAATAACCACGCCTCGCATCAGGACGTAGAGCATACCATTCGAACCGTGTCGTCAAGGCGGTTCGAATGGTATAATCCTTTTGTTTCCATGATGCGTTGTTACCGAGCGTGTCATGATTGTTCTTGGTGTTGAAAACTGCAGAAAGTGTATTCACGCGTGAGATGTTCCACGCGCTCACTAACGACTCATTAGATCAGCGGACGGAATATACCATTCAAACCGCCTTGACGAGGCAATTCGAATGATATGCTTTCTATCCTCCCACGATGTGTCGTTACCGAGCGCGTTGAGATTTATTTCGGTGTCCGAAACACCCGATTACAGATCTACACTTGAAATTCTGCACGCGTTCATTAACAGCGGATCGAATCAAGACATAAATGTTACCATTCGGACCGCCTCGTCAAGGCGGCTCGAATGGTATACTTTTTGTCCCGATCCGATGGCTTGTTGATGAACGCGTGGAACATTTTTATGCACGAATTCGTTTTCTAGTGTTTCAGACACTAGAATAAATGTCAACACACTCAGTAACAATGCATCGCAAGGGAATATGCATGACACCGTTCGAACCGCCTTGACGAGGCGGTCCGAATGGTAAAATTTATGTCTTGATTCGATCTGTTGTTAATGAGCGAGTGCAAAATTTCATGTGTAGACCTGTATTCTGGTGTTTCAGACACCGAAATACATCTCAACGCGTTCCTCAACGAGCCATCGGATCGGGACAAAAAGTATACCATTCGAACCGCCTTGACGAGGCGGTTCGAATGGAAACATTTGTGTCCTGATTTGATCTGTTGTTAATGAACGTGTGCAGGATTTCACGTGTAGACCTGGTGTTTTAGACACTGAAATAAATCTTAACACGTTGATTTACAAGGCAGAACGCGTTCTCTCAGCAAATGTCACTGAAGTGGCTTAAATGCATTTACCCAATGGTGCAATCACTTGGTATTCAAATATTGATAACGCATTTAACTTTCACCCGTGTGTAGTCGATCATTACGCGTTAAGATTTCGTCCGTGTTCTTTGTACGACCTCAATCGTCTAAATTTCAAATTCATCTGCTCGTGCTTGAACGCGTTTTTTTAACACTTGTCACTGAAGTGGCTCAAACCACTGGGGTTCGTGAGTGCTCGGGACGCTATATGATTCTCCGTACACTCGGCAAGCCTCGGCAAACCATTTGTCAGCCAGCACCTTTCTTTTTTTGGCAGTCCATTTGTGTGACAGCCACCCAAAACGGCATCAGCGCCAGCTGACTAACAGCCGTGTGGCGCTCACCGAAGCTCGCTGAGTGTACGGAGAATCATATGGCGCTCCCAAGCACTTACGAACCCCAGCGGTTTTGGTTGAGATTGAGCCCGCTACTCCCTCCAACAGCAAGCATTAATATTTCAGTGTTTTTTTTACAAAAAAAAGCCAACCAGGGCCTCCACATCAACCGATCTAGTCATAATTCTCATTTGAACAAGCTCCCATCTGCCCGTTTAGGTATCTAATTTGTTAATCCCCTATTAGATCTCCCGTTCATAGTATGCCGGCCTTGACAATTTTTTTCATTCTCCAACCGTTATCGGTGCGTATCTAGAACACATCCCTGTTCCTCGTGTATTCCAACACACTAACCTTAACCTGCTGTTCAAATACGGTTCGGGCACGTGCATGGCAATAGTGCTATGCATTTTCCAGTGATCGCGTCTAGCGCAATAGCCACTACGCTATCCGTTTCTTCAAACTCGTGGTGAAACCCACGACTAAATATCACCCCTCTCTCCTCTCAGGTTCAAAAGGTGGGAACAGCTAATTTCTACCCAGCATACATGGCGGTCTGCAAATTGTGTATTCCAGTATGCGGTTAGCATTCTCACGCATAAATTTCAGAGCCGTGGTTCATTATACACCTAATCACCACGGATTTGATGAGAAGGTCAATATGGCACTTTTCGTCGTGTGACCTCTTTCTAGCGTTGAAGTTGTCAGGGGGAGGGACATTATAGGTATGCGGATCACAACGTCTCGGTGACATGAGAACCCATTTTTAATAGAATACATATAGCGGGATAAAATTTTGGGCAAGTAGCCTCTTCTAAGATTTGAGTAAAACTCACTACCACAAGGTGGCTGGTGAACTGGGTGAGGGAGCCACGCCGTCAACTCATACCCATCTGGTTGCTATAGGTGTTTTACCCAAACTTTATCGGGAAATTTTACTTCCGAACGATTTTCCCGCTCATGAATGCGGTGGAAGATCATATTTTGACGTAAGTACATAAATTTGAACCCATCCCAAACAACGTTGTTCTTCTAATATTGATGTGGGTGGCACCATTTGAATGTCAAGCGGCTTGGTATAAAAAGGCAACCATCCCCCAAATGAGCGAAGAATGCCATGGCTGAGACATATATGGAAGAGACGGATCGGGTAGAGTGAAAATCAAGAAATTAGTCATAGACCAAGTGACAAATCATTTACAATATACGCTAGGTGAGTTGCATCGTGAGTGCTGCACGAGCAGGCATTCCCGGGTAATTTAATCATTAGAAAACGTGCGCTATTCTCCCGACACTTAGCCTTTAGGCGGGGTAAAAGCTTCAAAAATTCCCCCTTTAGCTTTTTACGAGCCTCGTTTTTTGATCTTACACACGCTCTGGGCAAGGTCGTGGGGCTGTGCTGACGCCCGTCAATTCGGGCCTCAAAACCGGTGATTCAGTTATCTCGAGCCTCTCTCCTCTCACCACCGCATTGCTCCATCGCTGGACTGCGTCCAGCCATTTTTCACCGTCGACTCGACCATTCTACGCAATTTGCAAACCGAACCCCACGGCTGGCCCGCTATGGCACCCCATCTCCACTATCCCAATCGACCAGGCACCGCCGACCCCTCTACCCAATTCCAACGGGCTCCTACTAGATCACAAACTACCCCCGTTAAACAACCTCCTAGTTCCTCTGCAACTCGGCTTAGATCGTACTCATCTGCCAACTTTGTGCGACCTCCGAGTCGGACGGGCACTGCCGCATCCATCGAGCGCCAAACTCGCCTCCGCGCTCGAGAAGAGGACCGCATACGCCGTGACACTGCTGCTGTAGAAACTAGGATCACTCATAATCATGAAGTCCTCTTGCGGGCGCTCGATACCGTTGCCAAAAATGCTCACAAGGAATCCGAACGCATTCGATACGACCTGCAGCGTCTTGCAACAATAGTTGAATCTGGGACGACGACCATCATAAAGGACGCTGCCCTCCTGGAGGCTGCACTTCGTCGAGAAGAGGCACGAGTAGCGCGGGATTTTCAGTTTATTAGGCAAATACAAGACCCTAGAAAGCGTGGCCCGGAGCTTGATCGCCTCGAGGCTGCATTGGAGGAAAGCGAGAGGCAGACCGCTTACGAATACTCCCGGCTTCAGACGGTCCGAAGTTCCGAGGCCGAGCGCACGGAGGCCGCAGCTGCCGCCTTGGTCCAGGCTCGGAGAACCGAGGAGGCCCGACTCACTAGGGACCTTCAACGCCTCCATGATGCCCGCGCGGATGCTCGGAGGCGTGTTGATGAGGAACTGGCGTCCCTTGCGCATCGCGGCCTGACCGAGTGCGATTTGCCATCCCTTCACATTCAAATCCAGACACTTCGCGATCGTCAGAAGGAGCTCTCCGCGCATCTCGATGCTGCATTTGCTGCTTTCACCACACAACGTTCCAAGGCTACCACTGAAATTAACATGGAGGCTCGTCGAGTCACCGATATGCGACGTGAGAAGAAGCGCGCTATTGACGACGAGATCTTACGCCTTACGAAGGTACGCAACGATTGTCGCCTACGCATCGACGCAGAGATCCAGCGCTTCATGACATCGGAGCGCTTTGCTCGAGCTTCCAAGCCACAGCCGCAGCCTAAGGGTCCCACTCCGCCCCAAAGCCAAGGTCGCACACATTCATCACGCACCCGCAAGACATCAACCGCTCGGCCCTATACCAGTGCGCAATATGGTTTCACGACAGAGCGGACTCAACAACAATCTCAAGCTCAACAAGCTCGTGAGGCATGGCGAGTGTATGAAGAACAGTGGACCTCGTTATCAACTTCCAACACCCCCGTTCGATTGACATTCCATAACATTCCTTGGCCGGTTTTCACCCCACCCACATCCATTTCGCACCTCAATTCTCGGACTATTGGCGCATTCGTCCTTTCTTCGTTGCATGACGGTGGAGGGTCCACACGGCGCGAGCGGATACGTAACGCCATGCGTTTGTGGCACCCCGACAAGTGGATGGGTCGTTACATGACAAAGGTAGATCCGCGCCACGCTCAAGCTGTTAAGGATGGAGTAAACGCTGTAGCTCGAGCATTGACGGAACTTCTCTCAACCGCATGACATTACGACTTAAACATTGAATGAAGCTGGAATCGCTGAGCTAATTATTGGCCGTGTAGCCTATTTAGTTGATGTAAGTCATCATCGTCTTGGTGCATAATTTGTGACCGATGATTTATTTCATAATTAGCGAGTTTCTAAAGCACACCTCAGTGTGTTGAACCGTTCTTTGATTTGGACAACGAATATTTAACTTATTATTTTTGTGTTATTTTGTTGAATATCCTCATGATTAGTATGAAGAACCATGTAAATTGTTATGAATCCCCGCCCGCATAGAGTTCCTATGTCCTGAATGACGGCCCCTCACGCCATATATGCTTTCAATCCATCATACTCTATGCTGTATGTCTACAGACTTGTTATCTCGACGTGACACAATAGCACGTGCTATCATTTTTTTCGCTATTAGGTGGCGAGGCCAAGACGGACCATAGGTTCAGTGCTGGAACGAGGGCAGGATTATATCCAGCGTTTACTCGGATTGGCCTGGGTGGGTGAACACATGTACTAGTAAAGCCTGAATCTATTGAAGCCGAAAAAACGCTACGCCCAACAGGTAGTGTACTGTACTTGTAGTGACAAAAAGTATCCGGGCAAAGGCAATTTCATATTGAATTCAGTATTTTGTGCAACCCATAAATTTGTAACTATCCAATAGGATCACTTACTTTAAAAGATAAATCTGGCCTTTAAATTTTAAGCCAGACCTATATATTGCTTTGCATTTGAATTTCTTCATATTTTGCGTGTATCTAAAGTTCAATGTCGACTGGGTTGGCCTATGATGTTGTGGCCACCCATTCGGCCTGCCTCAAACTTTCCTTAAGGCGCATGACAGATAGATGTTACCCATACCTACAAGATTCATTATGAATTTAAGTTATATATTCGCTTTGTGTAAGAGTATCACTAGAGAACCCCTTTCCGGGCGAGCACTGGGAGCCATCCCCCCGTATAAAATCAAGCAGGCACACACGAGCACTCGGGTAAGGTGCTTTTGGGCTGTTCCTGGGTGCTCGCAAGCGCTCAGGGTTGCACAAGAGGCCAGTCAGTGCTCACAAGCTAAGTGAACACTCATGAGCAAACCCGTGGACGATTTTGCCGAGCTGGTCAAATTGGCCCTGAAATTAGTTCAAAATTACCTTTTTTGGTATGCCAGATCTTAAACCATGCGAAAAATCACTGAAAGCGGACATTCCAAGGTCAGCAGTTTATCACTACATATTATTAATAGTAACACGAAGTCCCACAAGTCATTGCGGTGGGTGGCAGGGCAACCTCAAAGCAGTCCGAAGCTCAAATGAATTCGTGTACGAAGCTAGATAGCCTTAAAAGAGGCGCTGTGTTTTATAAATCTATGCGTGCACACACGGTAAGTTGATACTCGAAATATTAATATGATTACTGATAAACATCATGCATACACATGCATTCCGGGATCACCTGCCGGAAGATAATATCAATGATCCGAAGCTTAAGAGGTATTTTGTTGCACATGACAAAGGAGTTTAGAGCATGAGCATTTATGCGTATTTTATGCCCGCTCATATCACCCACCATAGAGTTATTCTGGTGGGGGGCACCAAATTTCATCACCAGTGTCATTCAATCAGTTAGGAGCTTATGCTGAATCTTGTCAAAAATGTGCACATAGTAGAGGCAGGAATGCTGAAACCTACTGTTTATTATGCTTCGTCTTCGCAGCACAACAGACTTAGGGGTTTTGGGGACAAAGATCTTGGTCCAAAGGGCAAAAAGTCCGTTTAACATTAAGATTGGCCCGTGGCTGAGGCAAGGTAGCTGCCAGAGAGAGGAGCAAGAAGGAAACAACGGTGAACAAAGTAAAGCTGACGACAGGGATAGGCCACTACCGGGCCCCCGGACACGTGCTTTCACTCAGCACCGAGGCGAAAAATGACAATAAATGCGCATTTTCTCGCCAACCAGACCGAATTTCGCAAATCCGTCTAACAGTTTTGTGGGAAATATTGATAAGATTTTGTATTCCAATTTTCGTTTTAATATATACATTATGCGCAGTGTGGCACTCAAAATAATACCTGGGTTGATGCTTGCATGTGACAAGAAACTGGTCGTGCGCCTGTGAAGCGCATTGCAGCCATCTGAGACGACTTCGCAACGGTTTCCTTAGCTCAGCAATGAACTCCGGGGTCCATTCTTCTCCTCATTTGGCAACCCATTATATGACTGTCAGCAAAAAGAAGTTATTATATTGGTACAGGGTCAAGGTAGCAATTGAATGGGCGACAAAACAATTCTGAAGCCATCACCAAACACCAGCTCATATTCCGTTTGACCAGATTACTTCTGGCCCGCTCAATGTACATGCATAAAACATATAATTATAATTAATAATTTGATTCCCAACTTTAATAACCAAGTGTGGGAGAGCTGAGACATCTGTACAGTGGGACCCCGGAGTCCATTGCTGAGCTAAGGAAACCGTTGCGAAGTCGTCTCAGATGGCTGCAATGCGCTTCACAGGCGCACGACCAGTTTCTTGTCACATGCAAGCATCAACCCAGGTATTATTTTGAGTGCCACACTGCGCATAATGTATATATTAAAACGAAAATTGGAATACAAAATCTTATCAATATTTCCCACAAAACTGTTAGACGGATTTGTGAAATTCGGTCTGGTTGGCGAGAAAATGCGCATCTATTGTCATTTTTCGCCTCGGCGCTGAGTGAAAGCACGTGTCCGGGGGCCCGGTAGTGGCCTATCGCTGTCAGTCAGCTTTAGAGATACACATAATTGCTCCTTGTTGATTAAGTGAGTTCAAGCAAGAGAAGACTTGAATGATAGTGGCTAATTCACATAACATCCTAGGCCTTTTATACCTGCACTGAGTGTGATTGCCCCGGTAAACCATTGTAAATCGAAATTGATTTTAGCCACCAAATGAATTCAGCCAGAAATTCAGGAAGGCTGAAACGGGTCGCTCCCGATCTAGCATCCTTACGAAATACAGTATCTCCTCGCACATGTATCTAAGGTAAACTATAGCACATTCCCGGTTGAAGAAGGCTATTCAAGATATGATATATAGTTTGACCAGCCACTTGAATTTGAGGCCATATCGTAATCTTAAATTAATTCCATAATAATATATTAGGTATTGGACGGCCTAGCCCTGACGTTTACATCTCCCCCCACGACTCTAGATCTCTAACCACCGTGCTATGTGTCCTCAGTAGCTTACTGCTGGTGCGCGCCACTTGTGTTTTGCCCACCTACCTCACTTCTTGGTCGCAGTCTGTGTCGTGGTTAGCCCGGCCACACACCTCGGCAATCCTGTGGATCCTCCACACTACCGTGCTTCGTCCTCGATAGCCTTGCGATGCATGATAGTCTATAGTATTAATGTTGACATACTGTAGTACCCCTCAACAGCATCCCAGCGCCCAGAGGCTGAGCTGGGCGCCGCGCGCAAGCGTCACTTGCATTTTGCACACTCTAGGAACCCCGCCTGTCGCGATTAGTCCGGCTACACACGCAGGTGTTCCCTCCGGTAGCCCCGCATATCTCCTAGGCCTACGCATACACCGCCTCGCTTCATCCCAGATAATCTCATGGTATGTAGATAGTTCTACGACATTCTATTGATGTCTAACAACATCTGCGAGTTTAGGATTTACTGTAAGGTGCAAATGATGAATGAATTGAATATAATATAACCTTAATTAGCCTTGTAATTTACCCCAGTCATTTCCACTGACGCCTCACGAATACAAGCACCTACAGGGCGGCCGAGGAAATTTCCAACCAGCGAGAGCTAATCTCAAAGTTTCTCACGTGATACTTTACCACATTCAAGCTTTCTCTCACGTCAATTTTATTGGGACTATCATGTTTGAGATCCAAGGCGCAGAAGGAATGAGACAAGCCCATTGGAAGCCCGATGGAAGTCTGGATTTGTATAATCAAACTAAACCATACAATATTTCACCTGGGTGCTATTCGGACCTTGCCCGATGTCCTCCTTGTGAGGTTCGGGTTAGCCCAACAGGGAGAGGAATCTGGGTCAAGCCGGCCCTACCTGATGAGCACATTCCAAGGCGAGGTATGATTGTATGAACTCTTGCGTTAGCCCCTCTGATTGGCCTTTGATGATCTTGGAATGGTCAGGAGCGATTATGATGCGGATTGCACCTCAAATAACCGCCCTCACCACGCGCTATCTCTCAAGCCATTGTTCATCCTGTCATGAGGAACAAAAAGTAACTCGCCCTTTACGAAGGTGTCAACGATGTCGGGTGGTGCTATATTGCGACGAGGTTCGTTATTTGACTTTGGTCCTAACCCAACCCATGCACAATGTTCTAAACAATCCAATTATTTAAGATATGCCAAAAATACGATTGGCCCTTGCACAAATTCGAATGCCTTGCACTGGTTGCATATACAAAGCGCAAAGACGCTAACCCTGAATCCAGAGATGAGGCAGGGGCAGAGGACATCCAGGGTACCGTACTGGTGCCCTCAGAAACTCTTCGTGCCTTAGGTCGCCTGTTGTGGCTCCAGTTCCGAGAAAAGCCCGGAAGTGCCAAGGTAAGCAAGTAGTTTGGTACATTTTTCTGGTCAAACAGTCCCCGTTGTAGCGGAAAGAATTCGAACTGCTCCAATCTCGTATGTTTTCTCTCTAGCACTTTTCTGGGATTATACAAGTTTCCAGATCGAGATGCTCTCACCCCCTCTTCGCCTCAAACGGCTTCATATACCCGGCTTGGCCATGCTCTGGCAGCATATGTATCCCTTGGCACTCCCAATCCCGAGAAACTGTCTGCGCTTGGTATTGGTTCTGCAAAAGATATTGTGGATCTACTCTGCAAGGTAAACCCGTTGCTTGATTTTCATAAACCCCGCAATAGATCATGTCGGGGAATCAGAATATTGACAGAATCCTATATCCAGTTTTCGGCCAATGCACACACTCTCTCAACTCCCTCTCTCACTCCTATCGGCGTGGCCTTGTCTCCTGTCGCGGCGTTAATCAATCACTCTTGTTTACCTAATTGCGTTGTTGTATTCCCCAAAGCATCCGAGACCAGAAAATTACCAAACGAACTTACAATTGTAGCCATAAATGACATCCACCCTGGCCAACAAGTGTGTATCATTTTTTTAGAAGCCGATAATATGCTGATATAAAAGCACGTTCTTAAGCTTACCACTAGTTATGTCGACCTAACGCTCCCAAGAGAATATCGCCAGGCTATTTTGCAGGAGCGCTACATGTTTACTTGCAAATGCCCCAGTTGCGAAATCCCGAACATCACTTCCCGCGCATACGTCGACGTTCGCAGAGCACTAAGATGTGGGAATCCCTCGTGCGAAGGTTTCTTGCCTATGCCCAGTGAGTTCTGTTATAATTGTGTCATATGGGAGTTGCCCTCACCCAATGATAGAATTGGATGATCCCAAGCTACAAAAAGTAAATGTCAATTGTATCAACTGTCAAACCGAGTGCATAATCGAGCCCCCGGCCATTGCGGACGCAATTCGGCTGGGAGAAGAAGGCCTGGAAAAAGCCGAAGCACTCCAGTTCGACAGTAAGTAATTCGTAGCTTCATACAGGCAACCTGATTCATCACATTGCCTTATTACAATAGACCCCGCTCAAGCCCTTAAATATACCTCAAATCTGTTACCTCTTGTCTCACGATTTTTCCATGTCAGCTCACACCCACTTCTTGGACTTGCGCGGGTCCACCTTTCCCTTCTTATCTCCCAGCTTGAATCGGACCGCTCAATATTGGATGAAACGATCCGCGCGGCCGCGCGTGTCGCGGCAGGTGTTTCGGGAATCCTTCCACCTGGTCACCCGGTTCGAGGTGTAGCCTACGCAGAAATGGGAAAGCTGTTGGCTGTGGATGAATATTACCCGGAGGGACGGGAACCTCCTGAGCCCACGCAAAGCCAGCTTGACCCCAAAGCGAATTTAGTCTGGGTCGCAGGAGATGACGACGGTATCCTAAAAGGATTTGAAAGGCTTCGGATGGCACATCACACGCTCATGCAGGCACGCCAAGAGTTGATAATAGGATTTGGGTACGCCAACGAAGGAGGTACTGTGGGAAAAGAGGTGACCGAGTTGGCAAAGAAGATTGAGCGAGAGGTGATGATTTGGCGAAGAGCTGGCGGTGGGAAGCGTCCCAAACTAGACAGCCACTAAGCACGTGCGGAGCAAAGGAAAGCAAGAAAACCTTGAATGAGAATATGAATTAAAATAGTGTGATAATGATTCAATTAACATCAATATCGACAATTCCACGTTTGATACACGTTCCTCCCGATTCCACTTTGATTATTTCGTCGTCAACGACATCAAGCTACCAACAAATGTCAAAATCTATGCACCAAAAAGTTAGCCTTGGAGGGTTGACAACCACATGAGTAGCTACTGACCAAACGAGGCCGAATATCCACGATATCTTCAGGAACCAAGAAAATGAGCGCATTCATCTTGCGGGCAATCGAGATGGCGAGTTTTGCTATAATAATTTATGAGGCCTATCACGCCAAAAAGTGATTATGATACCAACCATTTTGTTTCTTCTCCTCGTCAGTTCGCGCGGGATTGTAAACAAGCGAGTAATCAACAATTCCAGATCTCAACGCATCCAACAAATCGAGGAAGAACACAGCAGAGGACAAGGCAGGATCCTATCAAACAATGCAACGTGAATATATTATTCATGTGAAATATTGAAAGATTGCCCACTTTGAAAGACCGCAAGGGTGGGCTGTTGGGGGTCCCACCGTTCCGTCCAAGCACTGTATTGTTAGCCCAGCGCAGTATATCCTGATCCGTCGGCGGGCGCCCAGATTTAGTAAGTGAAGAGAGCGTCTTGTATATGCTCAGCCTAGCATGTCCAACCAGTATTAATACCTTGACCAGTTTAATCGATCGGATTACGCATTACCTCATTAGCTGCCACACCAATCCAAGCACTAGTGTCTTGGTTCCGTCAACAATATCAGACCCTTGAATACCAACAATATGCATTCCATTTGCTTTAGCCAGCTCCACAGCATAGTTATTGTTTTCGACCGCCTTGAAACGCGACAAACCCGCATGCGGGACCGGGCCTTCATCCTCATCGTCACCTGTAGTAAAAGTTGCTTGGACCGGAGATGTCGGGAGTGGCTTTGGCTTGGATACTCGGCGCCAGATAACGGAGCCAGGATTTACTTTATCAAACGCTTGAAGGATAACCACACCATCCTAGAATAACCAATAAATATCGTAGTAATGAAGACCAATAAATAACACATACTTTAAGGTCGTCAAATAAGCTGTAGACACTCGGTTCCACGTTTAAGGAGTTGAGCCACAGTGTAAACACGCGCGCTTCTCGCTCCCCTTCAGCATCGAAGTCTTCAATCGCCTCGGTCGGCATCTATACCCCAATATCGCTTTAGCGGAATTAATAGATCAAATCGACATATCCACTTACAGGTTCTTCGAGCGGAGCGAGTCCAGGATGTGTATTGAACAGGTGCGCAGTAAAGGCCAAATTCAGCTTAGGGTTCCCGGCCACCATTGCCTGCGCAGACAGGTACTTTCTGCATCCAATTTTGTCCGCATTTTGCAAGACCTGATAGAAACTGTCTTAGCCGGACTGAGGGTGTATATAAAGTGTATGAAGCACCATCTCTGCGCGCTTTAGCGGATCCCGCTCTTGAAGTGGCGCACGCGAGCATTCAGCAGGTTTGAGCTGGTTCAGCAAGATTGTGTAGTTCTCGCCATCCATCACGTCTCGACTAAAGTTGTTTACTCTAATGGACACCAAAAAACGTCAGAAAGCCAATGATTGAGTTTAGAATAGCGCATACCTTCGTTTATGTCCCGCTGCCTTCAAGTGATAATTAAACCAACGGAGGAGCAACTGATCAGGTGGAAGCCGAAGGAGGTCTTCTACCGTCTCGCCTTCTTCAAGCAAACTACGTATATGCACAAGTTAGTATAACCAAAACCTATGAGGTACACCTAAACGCACCGATAAAGTTCGGGGTGATTCTTCAAGTCAATCTTACTGAGCAATCCTCGGCGAATGATCTGCCAGATCAAACCAAGGATCAAATGCTCTCGACCCTCGGCGATATCAGACGATCCAATGTTTACAACTGAGCATCCGATGGCCTATATAATCAATAATCAAGTCGATAACTGTAAATATGTCAGAGCGGAGATAAATACCTTGGCAGACGTGATGACAATGTTGTTGTTCTCAGTGATCTGGAATGCATTGAGGCCCTTCTTTGTCTTGGGAACATTCAAGACACGAGTATCGATGGTCTCAGGAACAGAGTCATTAATGAGTTTACACAATATTAATCCATCTTGATCGAGGTTAATAAACCGGAGTGAGAGCAGAAACTAACAATACGTACCTCGGCATTCGTCAAAAAGTTGCATGTTATTTGTTGGGATAGGTAGGCGTGATCCAACATCTGGGTCACCAGCCAACACCTAATTCCGAAAGTGAGTAGAGACACCTCTACCACCGCCACTAGATAAACTTACGCCGTTTATATGAATGGTAAATTCGCTTCTTTCATCTTCGTTTATCGTATGGCTCACGTTCGCGTTTGAGCCTTGAACAGTGACTTTGCCAGCCTTGGTTGGCAAAATTGCACTCGCCCGGGCCGACCGTAACTTGATAACCAACTGTCCTCGTCGTATAGCTTAGCCCTTGCCCACGGCACTCTAAATCGGATGCAATGTACCTCGACCCAATCCTCCAATTCGACTTTACCAGACGCGTCGATACTAACGTGCTTGAGGACTTCGCGTACTTGATCATAGCTGCCCTCGCCAGAGTTTTGGAGAGCGGAAATTGCATTGGCCTTGGTAATGGCACCAGTACCTTCAGTGTCGAGTTCGCTAATAAACCATACGATGAGAACAAGTCCAGGAACTCTCAAAGAAAACGCACTTGAATTTGTTGATGAGGCTAAACATGTCCTCTTGAGTTACCTGTGGATACTTTCGCTGCAACTTGAGTGCCTGCATCTTGAAGAGCGTTTACAGTCGTCTATAGGTGTGTTTAAGCGAATCGAGTGGAGCTCAGATTTATATATGTGGATTGAGCCTGCGGGCGGCAATGCAGAGCGCGTGGTCGAGCTGCGGGACGGAGGGTCGGCGTCGTGCGAATCCTGAGCTAAGAGTGAAGCTGTGCAACGCGTCATCGATCGCCCACTATGCTTACATTAGATTGGCGCTAACTGGTTGAGCCTGACATCATTTGCACGCACTTTTTGTCCCACACGACCACATCGCTCTTGAGAGGTTGGTCAACTACTGATAGTACGTCGGCGAGCCGAGGCTCTCAGTCTTTTCATCTACAAAACGCGAAATCATTCAGCTTATTGTCGTTCCAGCGAATTCAGATTGGGATCGCCAAAATAAAGATTGGAGGATGATATATATATGTACACTATCCCTTGTCAAGACCATACTTTCCTAGCCGGGCCGCGGCTTCAGTTCCAGTACCACAATATCATGTCAACACACCAAGAACCAAATTTATAAAAATAGAGTTCAAACGTCGCAAATCACATTGCTCGTCCAAACGTCCTGGGTTAATTTATCAACGCAACCTAGCTGTACATAATTCTTTCATAATTTTTTGATCGCCTAGGCGCGTGAGAATATGCTGAAAGCCCGTTACAAAATGTAGCCACCGGCAATTGACGAAATGAATTTAATTTCAATAACCTGCGCTTTGAATCTCTATCGACGATTGCACAACCAAAATAAAGTGGAGGGCCTTTGCAAACGCACGTAAATTCGCAGGGTGGCGTGTCAATAGATCAAGAACCAAAGAACCCAGGATATACGCGGGAGAATCCAGACACGCAAATGAGTTACGGAATTGAGGTTTACGGTTTCCACATGTAGCCATTCTACAAACAACCCAAGTATAACCCTGGGATATATGTGCACACCATCTCACAGAGCACGTGCACGCGTACGTACAGTTGAGTACTCGAGTCGACAAGGCGCCATCAGGTGACCAACCGACCAACGCAAACTCCTGAAATTAATCTCACCCAAACGACAATCTTGACTCACCGGACTCTGCCGCGCACTCGACTCTCACGCTCCACTAATTTCTACAGATATTTGCAACTTTATTACACACGGATGAGCTGGGACCGTACACGCACCCATGGTCCGCGTCCAAGTCGTTCGATATGCACGTTTGTTCACCGTGGATCCATGGAACGCTTAGCAATACGCGTATTCTATCTATTTAACCCCTATTACCTCAGATAGATTGATACCCATTTCAACGAGCGACACGCATCCACAGATAATGTCACGCGTTGTCCTACACGCACGCGTATTCAGACGTAAAGACTGTGCGGCGTGGGATCGCACCCGAGACTAAGTCGCGCCCCTGAACAAGCGTAGAACAGATGTGCACGACGTCGAGTACCCGGGCTGGGGTGAGAGTATTATCACGGCCGAGACTTGACGGAGGACCCCTTAGATATCGATTACCAAATTAAGTAAATGAGCCGGCGGTATCATTTTTTATCGATTGGGCCAAGAAAGGGAGTACCCCGAATAAACAAAGGTTCGTGCCTCCCGCGTATTGTCTGGAACACTGGAGATACCGCCATTGGAATCCCAGTTTATGGTGTGCTGGCATTGTAACTGTTGCGTAGTGGGTATGTCTTCCGGAAGTCGGGGCGCTGTATTGAAACTGGTGTGCTGGCCGCTTCGTAGGCGCAACGTTAACCTTTGCGCGGAACCATGAGTCACTTGTTTTGTGAGGCGGCGCATCGAGAGATCCTGTGCATCACAATGATAAATGCTATTGTGCAGTACGCAACGGCATTGCGGCGGCGCACGGATCGCCAACTTTAAAAAATTTACCTAGACAATGTGAATGATTACTCCATCGGATCAAGCTGTGTGATTCGACCAAAATGCGCTTATACAGAGCACTCATCACGAACAAATGAAAGGTACACAATCGGCTTATCCGACCTGAACCAAACATGAACCGCCGATCTGTCACGTGACCATGATATATACGCATAAACTACTCCCGCTTCCCACGATACGATCGGGATGACAAATAGAACCCGACCCGACCCGATCGCCTTACAAATCACAGCCGAACCGAAACGACAAATGAATCCCGAACCTCGCCGACTGGGAAATTCGAGCGAATGCCCTAGACCACCTTCGTACGTTCTAGCAAGTTCGATGAAACAAAGAAGCTACAGCTCGAGTCACTCTCCGCAGTTTTTTGGTTTTTGTTGGGGATGTGGAGGTGGGAGTGCAGAATAACTTGCTGGCGATGAAAGTTGAGAGATGGATTGCCACCGCAGTCGCTAACCGGAGCCTACTCGGTGACTCGGTCTATTGACCGACCCGGTGGAACATTGTCTCCGACTCAGAGTTTGCCTCCTCGGAGAAAGGGAGACGTACGCCATCTTGGCATGTCCAATCGGTGCGCTTGACTCGGACGCCGCGGAAACAATTTACAACGTTTCACGTTGTTCTGTGTAGAATTGTGGCGACAGGTGGCACAACGGGAGCGGAGAAACAGTTGATATTTCTGTATCCTGGCAAACGAGATGCAGAGTGTACTTTTCACGGGCAACAATGAACACCAAAATGAGCCTAGTATCGAGCTCGCCCCCAATGTCAATTAGTGCCTATACTACATGCATAATATAAAGCACGGTTTCATCGAAACAGGAGGCAAGAGAGACTATTGCCAAGGGTGGGGTATGACGTGGGCTAGTGCGGTACCCCATAACATAACAACGATCAATTCCAAATAAATAGCGCTAAGCAAGCGATCGTGAGCCTGAATTGCCGTGTCCGGAGGCTGTTACACGTGTTCCGTTTCCGCCGCAGTGCTTCGAATGTGGGGCAGCGATGTGCTGGCATGGGGTTCGGCACTGTTACACGTGTTGCAAGCGCCATCCGGGCGTGGACTAGGCCCGAGGTCTGTGCTAGTTTAGTGCTCACACGAGCTTTTGTTAGCCCCAAAACTTTAAATCGTGGGTTTTTGCAGCCACACACTAGACCAAATGTTGACGCGGTCACCGGCTGGGGATTCGGGATAGGGTCGTCCGGCGGGTCGGGTGGTACTGTACATGACCAGATTCATTTTGCCAGCGCATTGACGGGAATAAATCACCAGGTCGTACTTGGTCCGAGATGAGGTCGATGGAGAGGTCCGAGAAAGGGTAAACGTGTAGTCGAAGACGCGAGTGCGGGGATTGGGGTCAGGGCGGATCGTGGTTCTCATTTACCGGCGTGAAACTTTTGACGGATGTCGGGATGTTCGGGTGGCCGCGTGTGCTGCGTGGAGGTCATGTGGATGGGAGGTGTAAAGCTCCGTGCGCCACTACAGAGTATTGACATGAAGAGCGTATATTATGGGGTGGATGCCAAGGACAGGTGATGTCTGCGAGTTAAGAACCAGATATAGGCCATCGCTGTGTGATAAAAGGACATCGGGATGGCATATCGAAGTTAAATTAGAGTCTGTGGCCTTGAAAGCGCTGGCTTCGGAGTGGGATAGACAGGGACGCATTGCATCGCCGAGAATATTTCATAGGAATAGCGGAGGATCGCCAGACACAATGCACGAGGCCAATGATGAAAAAGTAGTGGAGCAAAGGTAGACGAGCGTCATTGTGATGTAGACATTTGTGTATCAGATGTGGAGCTGGCAGAATGGACGCAATTGAATGAAAGCAAGGACGAGCGACGAGAGAGTAGTTGGTCCGAGAACGCGTAGGAGATTACGGCGAGACGTGATTGTAGGTCACGATTACGTCCTCGGGTCGCGGGGGTGGCTGAGTCGGCGATTCGGGATTGTGGGCGATAGGCCAGCGAGGGTGAATGGAAAACGGTGTGCCTAAGCGAGAATATCGATGGCCTGGATGGACGGTGAAATGAGGGGAAGGGAATGGAATGAAGAGCGCCCTGAAAGAGAGGTGTTCTGGATGACCTATGGATTACGCACATCGCTGCACATCATTACGCCGCAGACCGGGTGAGACCCTGGAGAGTGCAGGCTAGACGTTGGATGGCCTGGCTCGAACAAGATCCCGTTTTGGGAAGATTACAGGATTAGATTTGCTCGGGCGGGCCGGTGTGATATGGGAGTAGTGCGACACGAGGCAGCCGCATGCCGTGTCGCAGAGAATGAATTGATATTTTGCATGGGATGGGTGTAATTACGGTGCTTATGATTGTGCCTATTCACAGTGCCATTCAAGTGCGTGGGACAGATTGCCGCCAGAGTCTTTATGCGTGGCCGTGCGGGGCGTCTGGGCAGAGGGCAAGAGCCAGGGCGGGCGGATAGGGGCTAGGGCTGCACGCGGAGGGACCGAGGCCGCTGGGACCGCAGGTGGGAGTAGTGGTGGAGGGCGGGAGGTGTTTGTCACAGATTAAAGTGGGAGATGACGTAAGACGACCGGGGGAAGCGGCAAGAGAAGCACGACGGCAGTGGTGGCGGGGCGTCGCGGGCGGCAAGAGGAAGAGCGTTTCAGCGTCGGGGGATGAGTGGCGCGGTGGCTTGGATGGTCTGTGCTCAGGGACCGATTTGCATCCGTCGGAAGCAGATTTCCGAGCATTTACATGGGGAGAAGGGAGACCTGAGCCTCCGAATCCCCCCCGAGTGCTTTCGTTGTGCGCCCGCCAACGACGACGCCCCCGAGCTCACCGCAGCCCACGTCGCCCGCACGCATACAGACAGCCATGGCCCACGTGCTCGCCGACGCGCGCCCGCGCTTCAACTCGTACCCGACGGCGATCCACACGCAGTATCCGCCGTCGAGCTCCAAGTACCACTATGCGCCCGCCACACCGGCCCACACGCCCGCGACGACGCCGACCAAGGCGCACCCCTCGACGTACCCGTACCGCCAGGCCACGAACCCATCGCACACCCGCGTGCCGTCGACGTCGTCGCGCACGCCGCGCACATCGTCGTCGGTGCCGGTGCCGCGGCCGTCGACGTCGGGGACAGACTCGTATCCCCACTCGCGCAAGAACTCGGTGTCGCGGCCCAGTGCTGCCGACGCCTACCGCCCCAAGCGCGAGGACGAGCGCTATGCCCGCCAGCAACAGGACGCCGCTGCTGCCCGCCAGGCGCGGCTCATTGCGGAGCGCGATGCCACTCTGCGACGCATGGAGGAGCGGCAGCGGCAGGCGCAGGCGCAGACGTGGTTTGAAGAGGGCCAGCGCCTGGCTGCCGAGGCTGCGCGCCGCCAACAGGACGACGAGCGACGAAGGGCCGAGGACAAGCTGCGTGCGGAAGAGAAGCTGCGCAGGGCAGCCCAGGCGCAGGCCGACGAGGAGCGCAAGCTGCACGCCCGCAAGCACGAGCGCGGCCGCAGCCAGACCCACAACCCCGCCGACAAGAAGTGGTACCAGGGCTGGTTCCGCGAAAAGAGCCGCGACGGCCGAGGCCGCAAGGACGACCGCGGCTCGGACCGCGAGCAGCGAGAGCGCGCAAAGAGCGAGGGCCGTGCCCGCGACGCAATGGACGCCCGCGAGCGCATCGAGAAGGACCGCGCCCGCAACACCCAGAGCCCCTCGTCGGTCGCTGCTGCCTGGCAAGCCTATGACAAGGCGTGCACCGAGCTCATGGTAAGTCGCTCGCTGCTGGTGATCCCCCGCTGACCCGCCCCAGGAATCCAAGCCGACCAAGGGCAAGCCCCTCTCCACCAACCTCACCTTTTACGACATTCCCTGGCCCGTCCTCGGCCAGGCCAATACCTTTCATGATCTCACCAATCAGAACATCGCCGCCTTTTTGCTCTCGCCCCACCACTCGCAGGGCAAGAGCCCCCGTGCTCGTCTCCGGGCCGCCATCCTCATCTGGCACCCCGACGTAAGCAATTATCCAATCCATTTCATATCACATCATCTGACATCCTTCTAGAAATTCGCGCAAAAGGTTCTTCCACGCGTCGCCGAGTCCCACCGCCCGGCCGTCGTCGCCGCGGTCAATGTCGTTGCCCGCATCGTCACCGAGCTCATTAGCGCCCACGGCAATTAGGTTGGCGCCCATCCCTCTCTGATTTCCCTTGGTCTCGCTTGTCTTCGTTCCCGTATGCATTTCCCTCGGTCGCGCCGCCCAATACCCGCCGGCCCCAAAAGTCGCTCGGACCCTTTTATGCTTTCCGTCCCTGCACACACGCTCGTCATTCGGTTGGTCATTATGCTTTCCTAATAGCTCGGATTCCGTTGGTGCGCCTGGACCTGGTTCATCGACTGGTCTCGGGCCCATTGCGTCGTTCTTTTTTTTTGGCCTGATTGTCTGTGATACTCTCGTACATCTCGAATCTCTCCTCCGACATTTTCCGTCTGGCAGTCGTCGTGCCCCCGGTGTTACCCCCTCCCCCCACCCAACGGCGATACTGCCCGGACTTCTGGCGCCGGCCGTCCCCCCGGCGCCCCCATCTATATAGCGCTCGACCGTGCCATTCGACGCTTATCTATCGATAACTTGGCATATTACAACACACCTGGTGCTCCATATTTTTTCTTTGCCCAGCGTGTACGATACCTCTTTACGACTTACGACTCATGTTTTACGGACACGCTTGTCATGTGTTACGTTCTCCGTGTCTCGGTGGGGGTTGTTGACGATTGAGGTGCTTGCGCCGGTTACGCGAGGTGCTCTCGTCCTCGATCTTTTGCCTGTAGACTGCGGCAACTCGACCCGACTGGGACTAGACGTTCTGGCTCACGACACTTTTTCTCCCGCAATGCCCTACTCTCCATCTCGGCGACTATCCCTGTGCATATCCTAATTGGGAGTGCTGGGTTGATTATTGCTGTGCTCTTCCCCTTTCCCGTGCCCTCGGACTTTTCACCTCTCACCCCTATCCCCCTCCCCCTGCTCCCCGCCGTCATGGCCCGCGATCTGCGATCTCGAGTCATCATACCCTCGGCCCGCCTGCTCCTCGCTAGACATCACGTGCCGAGTTATCATTATGGACTTTCACCGCTCTCTTCGCTTTCACACCGAGGCGTTCTATGCGCTTTGCCCTTGTGCCCCTGGTACAATCTCAAAAGCATTGTATAGTCTCTTAATTCCTGCTGTATATCTGTCTGTTTTTGATTTGTACACCTCTATCATTATGTGGTGCATGTTTCGGTTGCTGTCGTTTCGGATTTCGCGTTCTTTGTAGATAGTGTTTTCGCTCTTTGGGGTGGGATTTCATATAAACCTTGCTTTTCTGTAACTGTGCGTGAGAGTGAGCAACTGTTTTCCAGTTTGGCGGCCACGTCCCCGATTAAAGGCCTCGCAGGTGAGATCGATCGACATCAAGTAATGCTAAACCAATGCTTATTCTTGTTTTCGCTGCGCCACCGTGGCCTGTAACTTGGGCAAGGACAGAACAACGTTGTTGGGGCGGCCTGCCCGATACCAGAGCACTGATGGATCATTTGTTGCAGAATCTCGAAAGATCCGGCCCATCTCCTATTCATCGCGCTCATCGATGTTTCGCGATGGACAAGGCGCAAATGTATAGTGTAAACTTTGTATTGACTGACATTTCGCTCGGCCCTTCTGGAACACCTCGTCCATTCCATGGCGTAATCTGCACTCCCGGCGTGGAACTGATATTTAAGCGACGGACAATAGGATGACAGACGTACGCGTGTTTGGGATTGTTGTCAATACCCCAAAAGGTCTCCTAGCTAACCCCACTCCAACGTACCCCTATACACAAAATCTAGGAGCGATAACACGGACCCATTTGATCTAATATAATATTTCCCAATCCTGCTGCTTCTACGATAAACTCGTGACGCGCACGAGGCGTTCAGACACCGTGTCCACGTTGTCTCGAGGCGTGTAGAATCGTCATACCTTTCGAGGGCTGAATCAGTCACGGGGCCGGAGGAGGCGTGCCGTGTGTACCGCTTGTTTCCGGTTTACGCTATCGTGTCTGAAATAGGGGGTCGGCTGCATGGTCGGCTGTGTGATAGTAGTCGGTGTGCCGGGGTTTAATTTAAGAGGCGGTAGATTTAATGTAAAATGGCGTAGATCGCGTATATGTTGATGCATGGCCGTATGGGCCTCTTTCCCCCGTCTAGGGTTGCGCCCCAGGCTACGATGTCGGAGATGCAGATCACTCGATTGGTGTGGGTGTATTGATTGATATGACTAGTCAAGACTGGATCATAGATTACTCCTGACTAGCTCGTCGTTACGTTGGATTCCGTTGGCCCAGATAAAGTCCTATAGTTTTGTTAGCAAGGCGCGGACAAAGGAATTTGAACAGGCTACAGCTCACTTTTGCACGGGTTATCATCTCGGGTGAACATGTGTGGCCTGTATTGGGCTGGACCCACACTTGGAGAGTTTTGCAAGTTCTTGATGCTGCGAGTTGGTTGGTAAAGTCTTTAGAACCGCTTTCGGTGAATGGTACGAGCGTATCGTCGCCGCCGCTCATCGCTAGAATGTCTTTTCCCCTGTAGGCTTCGATTCTGGGCTGGGCTCTTTCCATTTCTTGTTTGAGCGAGTTGGGAAGGTATGGTGGGCTGAGAGGTATGCCTAGACTCTCGGCTCGGTTCTTGAATAATGTGAGGTACGAGGGAGATCCTATGATTGGGATCAAGAGCGAGACGCGGGGATCGTGTGCGCCTATATGCCAGGACGCATGTCCTCCCAACGATATCCCCATCACCCTCCAAACAGACGTAAGACTAGAACCGTCGGGTGTCTATCTAGCCACTCACATCCATTTATCAACCATCCGCTCGTCATGTCGGAAGAGTAAAGGCTGAAGGTGCGTGATCAGAAATGACACATCGTTCACGGTCCCGGTGTAGAGCGAGTACATGTCGTGGAGATGGGATATGTTATCGAGAGACTGCGGGTCGACTTGGCCGTCGGAGAGTCGCTTGATTTGGCCGGTTTCTTTCCATCCTTGGTTACGATCGCTGCGAAAAAGGTTATTCCTGTTCGTTGTGCTACTTTTTACTTACGGGTCGACGGTTCGGTCTCCGTGGTTCCTCTGGTCGAGAATGACGACGACGAGTTGGCGTGCTCGTTCGTGGGCTGGATGGGACGCAGCCTCTGCGAGTACTGCATTGGCAATTCTTTTTAGGTATGATTGTTTAGAGCTGCCTGTGCAGGTTATTAGACGTTTTCTCGGGTTCAAAATCCTAGTTGTTCACTCGCCAAGCCGCCCGTGCAGTAAAAATAAGACTCCCACCGGCTCGGGATGCACGTGCGTCTGGTGGGACAATTCATCCAAGCCGACGATTTGAATGGCGATTCCGCCTATGCTCATCTTGGTCGTGCTGTATTCTGACATTCTTGTGGGTTGCGAGATTGGTGGGTGGGTTGAGGTACTGTCGACGAGGCATTTTGTGTTTGTTCGGCCTGTTGCCGAGCTTTGCCGATGAGCTGGTGGTCACATGATTCTGTGGGGTTCAGGTGATAAATGACTGGGTTTGTCTTGATCTTTCGAAATGTGTTCTATGTTTAAACACATTTATATTGGCCAGAGTTACGAGGTTAAAAGTGCGAGGGGCGGTGTCTAAATGTCGTCGCATCAACGGTGCTATTTGTGATCTCTCGCGCAGCTCCCTGGTGGGTTTCCCGATTCGCATATTATGTCGGGGTTGCGTTGAACCTTTGTCAAGACAGACTTTGCTACCCTCTGCACGTGCTGTGAGTGGTGTGTTTAGCACGACATAAATCCAATAACAAGAATTGAATGAAACCAATCATGTGCCTAGGACTCGAACAGTGAGTAAGAATCCTCAAACTCGACGGGTTGCATTTTACAAAAGAACAGCTCTACAAGTGCTAGCGCTGGCGGCAACTTGCACATTAATATACTTACACGGGAAAGCCACCTCGTCAAGAACAAACCTAGATGCGGCGCCATTGGGCCATCATAGTGGGCGAAAGTGAAACAAACGGTAGCCCTCTCGATCTTGGATTGCCGCAACGTCTGTCCCAGGCATTTTGTTGATGCAGGATTGTTTCATCTTGTACAAACATGGGAAATTGTTAAATGGTACGTTATTCCCCCTCTGGTACGCACCTAGTGTGTTTGAGTCCGAGTATTGCAACTGTGAACACTGCAAGACTATTTGCAGCACTCGAACAACTGGTGACTCGAGACCAATGCAATTGATTTTCTTAGAATAGTAATTGATCTCTAGATCAATCAACTTATTGTACGGTGATATAACCCCCTACTACACTTGATTTAAAACATGTGCCACCCAGGCGGATACGCAAGCCTTGGCTCCTCCCGCCTGATATGTGAGTCCGCCGCCCATTTCTATCCCCTTCATTGTATCTTGCCAATCGTTTCCATATAGTCTAACAATGGGAGTAACATATAGCTTATCTCTCGGAGCGTTCCCTGCGGACCCTTGTTTACGTTACCAGGTAATCATCGTAATCTCTAACAGTCTTGGATAAGTCTATTTATAATGAAAGGTAATATTTAGCTTTAGTAGCATTGGCTTGGAGCTTTCAAAGCGAGCGGCTCCTTTCTCTATAGCAAATTACTAAACAATCCCAACTTTTGAATGAAAGCGCCAAGATGACCGCTCCAGCTCGGGGAAATGAGAAGTAGCAATTGGAGGGCTCAAAGCTGAGACTAACGGAAGGTGTCCCAAATCCCTCAAACTCGAGTTGGCGGATCTGAGCAGTGTGACGCGGACAGCTGAGAGTATAAAAAGTACGTCTCCATTTTTCAGTTATTAGTGCCACCCTCTCAAGCCTTGTATAGACAGTGACGAGAACTCTACATTATTCAATAGTGCCCAAGTAGATTTTCAGACAACGATATTCGGAACTAGATACTCAGCCTCTAGGCACAGGATGGTGTTAGAGATAAAATGTGCCTGTAAACTACCGTAGGGACTATCTATGCATTATGAAGCTATCAAGGACGAAGCGCGGTGGTATGGACGGAGTTGCTGGGAGCAACGCCATATAATATACCCGGCTCAACGCATTTGGGCAGTACCACGTGGTGGAGTTGATTATTCGACATTGGCGCCTAACAGTGCTCGAGTTCAAGAGGCTCAGCGTAAGATGGGGAGAACAAGGCTTCATGCGTAATTTAAATGCGTAAATCATCGCTTTAGTAGGCTTTAAATCGTTAGATATCATTGTTGAGTAGATAAACCAATAGGATGTCATTGCTTTCTCAAATGAGCTCGCGCGTCGGTATCGGCCACAAGGGATCGTGTCCAAGTTACTGTCCCCAGGTGCAATTGAAAATAAGCATAATACCGTTCTACCAGGGATAGCTAAATAGTGTATATCGTAATGTCATACGAGGCGCAGGCAAGAATTATGGGCCTTGCTGGAAGGACAAGTCAAATTTCATTTGCTTTGCAGGGTAAGTATTTGTAGAGCCTAAGGCACTTTCCTCGATATTTGGTATTCGGAGCCGCATGAATCAAACCAATGTTTGCGACTGGCAAATTGCTCAAAGTCTATTTCTAGTGAACCCGAAAGCACATCATAATATAGCTACAAAGCGAAGCATGAAGTGATTATACAAATGAAGGAGTGCTGCATCGTCGTGACACAAGAGATGCGTTCTCAAGGCTTGATGGCAATCTTCAAGCACTGGCGCGAAGCCATCTTGTCAAGTGCCTGCTGGAACTCTTCGAGCTTGTAGATGTCTGTAACCATTCCCTTGGTTTTAATCTTCCCACTGTCGAGGTATTGTACCGCACGGGGGAAGCAGAAAGTTTGAGAGAACGAGCCGATAATCTGTCATCCGCAATTTAGATGGCGTGTACGTGGCTTGTGCGTTGAGTCTACTCACGGTAATTTCGTCTCCAAAGATCTTGGAAGGTGGCCAATGAACGAGAGCTTTGTTCTCGTATACACCATAAATCATCAAGGTTCCGCCGCGACGAACATAGTCGATCGCAGCATTAGCGAGCTTCTCGACGCCCGTAGCCTCAACCTGTATGCATGGTCAGCCTCAATTAACCATTATGTTTCAGTAAAGAGACATACCACAATGTCGAAGCCATACTTATAATCCTCCTTGAGCTTGGCCCATTGAGCTTCTGGGTCCTTGCGGTCGAGTTCAACATATTCATCGGCAACTTCTAGTTGGCGTGCGATATCCATCTTCATCCCTTTGTTCGCCGCAAGAACAACCTTGGCTGCGCCGTTCTGCTTGAGGAGCTGGGCGAGAATAAGACCCGTAGGGCCAGCGCCTGAAACTACTGTTAATGTCCCAGAATAACGTGAGCAACTCGCATACATACCGAGGAGTAGTACCTCGCAGCCAACCTTGGGACGGAGCTTGTCCAAACCATGGATAGCGCAAGCAGCGGGCTCAAGCAAAGTTGCCTCCTCATCAGTGAGGTTATAAACCTTGTAGCACTTCTCTTGTTTGCTATAGGAAGCTAGGTGAGACGAGATATATGGACAATTGTCGAAAATCACGTACTAAACAATATACTCCGCAAAGCCTCCATCCATGGTAACGCCGCGAGCATTGAAGCTCTCGCAGAGTAGAGTTTCACCGCGGCGGCAGTAGAAACAATTCCCGCACTAGTATTCCAAGGGTGAGTTAACCCGCAGGGCGGCTGATGGAATATACTCACAGTAATGCCGACATCCGCTACGACGCGGTCGCCTTCCGCAAAGCCAGTAACATTCTTCCCCATCTTAACGACGGTCCCAATTGCTTCATGGCCAGGGATGAGCTGTGAGAGAAAACGATTATTTTTGGCTCATGCATGAAGCGCATGAAAGAACGTACAGGGAATTTAGCGATGAATTCGCCTTCATGGATATGCTGGTCGGTTCCACAGACACCTTGAATAGAGGTTTAGCTTGTAGGAACTACATGTAAGTTCATTTTTCACATACCACAACACGTAACTATTGGGTTAAGATAAAGTTAGCCCGTGGCGCGATATAGCCAATACGACGCGTACCTTTGAGCAAGAGATCGTTGTCACCGACCTGAGGAATCGGAACCTCCTTAATCGTGAACTTGGTGGGCTATAATGACGCGTCAACAGAGCTCAAAGCGGCGTCAAGGAGGCGACAAACCTCGGTGTAGTAGAGAGCTTTCATCGTTCCGGTCGACATGTTGGAAAATTAAATTGGATAGAGTGGAAACTGTGAAGTGAAAGCTGGGAGAGTGCTGAGTAGTTTCGTCGACGGGTAACCTATTTTATACCCTCCTAAACCCCCTCGAAATATTCTATATGATATATGACATCATTTATATCAAATTATCGGCTTGATTTGTCTCGCATCTTTGCCTTTTATTTGTGTCAGAGATTCTCGTTGGACGTTCGGCAAGCCGATGGGATCGCCGGAAGAAGGTTCGAATGATGTCATTTTTCACCTTTCCTCCCCGCATATTGCCCAATGGAGAACCACTTGGGTGAGTTTTCTGAGTGCGGGTCTACCAAAAAGGTATCCGCTCAAACATGTATTTGAGCTTCGGCTTGAACGGGACCTACAGTGGCGCCCCGTTGATGAGGTGGAGCATTTCATCGATCAACACGGTGTCAAATTCGAATTCTTTTTGTGCGCGCGATAAGCCATCGGCCAACGTGGATATGATTCAGGTGAGATGTGCGCGTACTTCAGGCGTTGTTATCGCGTAAACGCGACCCCAATTCCTAGCACTTGCTTGGTATAGGGAACGGCACACGTCAGTTTCCGAATCACCGGGGCGAGGGTGTTCGGAATTGCCATACTCAGTAGCGGGATCTCTGTCGTTCACGGAGCTGAGGTCGCTGAAACGGTGAGCCGGGAACGCCCACCACATCCTCAGAAAAACAGTTTCTGGGAATCATAACAGTAGCGATTACAAATGCTTGTGAATACCTATAGCATTCCGAATTCATCCCGCAAGAGACAAATTATTATGTCCAACCTTCCGTAATACAATGCGATTGCCTTGACCCGCATCTGAGTCGTTGTAATTCCGGCGCCTTGAATGGTATGCGGTAATCACGTGCTCGATCGGTATCATCGCCGTGCTGAGATCATATCTCATCTCTCACTTGGTCATTCCTAGGCGTACAGTATAGCAATGAGCGCCCTCTTTTACTTCCTACTACTACATTCGCCGGCTCAGTGCTATCATGTCTGATATTTACGATGTTATTGTCATCGGCGCCGGAGCTGTGGGAGAAAACGCTGCCGACTATGCTACTCGTGGCGGTCTCAAGGTAGTACTTATTGAAAACGAGCTTGTGGGCGGAGAATGTTCGTATTGGGCATGTATGCCTTCCAAAGCACTCCTACGCCCCGGTGCCGCCTTGCGTGCCGCTCGATCCGTCGGCGGAGCCAAACAAGCCATTTCACCACAGGCAAAACTCGACGCCTCAGCCGTACTTGCTCGTCGCGACGGAGCCACTAATCACTGGGATGACTCCGGTCAGGTAAAATGGGTCGAGTCCGCAGGAATCGATCTTATCCGTGGTAGGGCGAAAATTACGGATGTTCGCAAAGTCGTAGTGGGTGAAACAGCCTATACCGCGAGATATGCCGTAGTGGCTGCAACCGGCTCTTCCGCATTCGTTCCCGACATCCCCGGACTCCGTAGCGCGAAGCCGTGGACGAGTCGCGAGGCGACAAGCGCAAAATATGTTCCGGAGAGCCTCATCATCCTCGGCGGTGGTGTAGTCGCATGCGAGATGGCCACCGCTTATGCCGAACTGGGAGCTAAGGTGACCATGGTAGTACGAGGAAAATTGTTGCTGCATGGGCAAGAAGATTTTGCAGGCCAGCTCGTCGCCAAGAGCCTCATGAACCTAGGCGTTTCTATCCTTCTCGGTACAACTGTCTCCAAGGTCGAGCGTGATGGGGATGGTAATGCCGTAACAGCAGCGACATCTGACGGACAAACACTTCGCGCCTCAGAAATACTCGTTGCCGCCGGGCGCACACCCAACACGGCCGACTTAGGGGTTGAATTATTGAAGTTACCTACTCGCCCTGGTGGTTGGCTCGATGTTGACGATACCCTTCTCGTTCGCACGACCGATTGGCTATATGCAGTTGGCGACGTCAATGGCCGCGCCCTGCTCACACATCAAGGAAAGTATCAAGCTCGCGCGGCTGGGTCTGTCATCGCTGCCCGCGCGCTGGGAAGAAACCTCGAGACGACAGCATGGGGCAAGCACATGGCGACCGCAGATATTTCTTCTGTCCCCCAGGTTACATTTACAGATCCTGAAGTTGCTAGCGTCGGCATCATGTCGCATACTGCATCCCGAATGGGTCTAAGGACCAAGGTCGTTGACTACAACCTTGCCTGGCTTGCAGGATCGTCCATCTATTCTGATGCATACGAAGGCTTTGCGCGGTTAGTTATTGATGCGCAGCGCGATGTTATCGTTGGTGCCACTTTTGTCGGGCCCGATGTGGGTGAGCTGGTCCATGCCGCCACTATTGCTGTTGTCGGGGAGGTTCAGATCGCCCGGTTATGGCATGCCGTACCTTCGTACCCCACTGTCAGCGAAATCTGGCTAAGATTGCTGGATAAGTACCTTAGCGAGAAGGATAGGTAATCTATATGGTGTGCGCAGGTCCTCGAAGAGGGTCGATAAATGGAACAAATTGTATAATCGAATATATAGTTACAAACAATATACTTTTATCCATTCGATATTCTAACCCATTATGCGAGTTACGCACTAGTACTGTCTCTAATACAACTAAATGCTAGGTCCCCATTTACCTCTAGAAATGCATTTGGGAGTCCAGTCGACCTTGCTTAGGTCTTCCTCGCCTCTTCCGATGCCCGAGGGCCAGGTAGGGATGAAACATAAGGACTGGAACACAAACATCACATCAGGATTGGTGGATAAATATAGTATCAAACTAGCGCTGCCACTCACATCAGGGTCACATTCGGGCGTACACCGATTCCACATGGACCAATCCAACCATTCCATCAAGTCATTAACTCGCGTCCGCCAAATCCCTATTAGGTCAGATTCCAACTCCGGCGAAGGGTCATACGCATCAGCCCAGAGCAACGATAGCACCCTACATATCTCGCGCAACGTGCCCGAGACCCCTGCATATAGTGTTCGTTCCTCACGAGTGAACTTGCCATGAGGTAAGTGAGAAACCAAAAACGACGAGCAGTGCGTCGCAATTGGTTTGACCCATTCATGGGTAGAGATTTCGTGCCTCCGAACCTGGGAGTATTGGAGAGTTGGACTAGAAGCGCTACGAGTAATGTTGATTGGGATGGTATCGGGAGTAAGGTCGGTAGAGAGCATGACCATAAGCTGTGTACGGACCGCTTGCACCGCCGCTGTAGTATTTTGTGCGACGCGACCCGGTTCGAGAAGGATACGTAAGTATTCTAAGCGGGCACCGTAACGATCCATGATGGCTGTAGTCAGAGCCTGCCAATCTACGCCACTCGTTTCAGGAGCGCTTGGTTGTAAAACCTCAGTGATCCAACCTCTCCAAGTTGTAATATCATCTTCTGATAAACCCTTTCCACGGTGTAGAACCTTTTCGTGTCCCTTCCGAGCGATAGCTCCGCTCCTGAGGGCAGGGTCATACAGTGAGACTAGTTTGGAGGCGTCAATATGTACGCGAGCCTCCCCAGGCGCCCGGCGATGCCACGCTCCAGCCTGAAAGGCCTCAAAACCGCGTTGTGTTCTATCCAATAGGGCGCCTCTCCAATTGGGCGGGCGAGGCTCTGTTGGGAAGTGAGGGGGATGCGGGCCTTTGGGCGGGGGAAGCGGAGAGGAAATAATGAATGAATCGGGTGGGCCAGATGAACGAAAAGAAGAACGTGGTGATGTGGTGGGACTGGCAGGATTAGGTGGGGGTGCAGGTCGGCCTGGGCCTCGACCAGGATGCCGGCTGGGCGGCTGGTCACTTCCATCTGTTGGAAGAATATGCACGCTTGAGACCACTTCAAGGCCTTGGAAGAAGTCGCAGTACATAACCTCACTGTAAAATGGTTAAATAACGCAGTCTGAAACACCACGCGATGCGACGTACAAACTCATTTCCATCCTTACATACCCATCAATGCCAAATGGCTTGCCCCATTCACACAAGTCAACAATAATAACTCTCTCATCTTGCATCGGATTATTTCCGATGCGACCCCAAGCCAGCAAGGTTTGGGTGTCCGCAGCTCCACTTGAAAGCTTGGCTGCGCTGGAGCCATCGAAATAGAGCACGCGAAGTGGACGAGTTGTCATGAAAGTGAAAAGGCGGCTATTCGAGCCTTGGGCAAACATCATCGAGTGCTCGGCATCGAATGCCAACCAGTCAGGCTTGGATGGAACTTCGTCGACGCTCCGGCCATGGTAGAGTGCGGTGCCGATGGGTATAATTCCAGGGACTACAGAGGAGCCTAACCATGAACAGTGAGCTAACTGTGTCTAATTGTGTCTAAACTAGGAACTTACCACTCGGGTACCTCGTGTTTGGCCAATGTTGAAGGAGGGTAGCCAAACGGAAGAAGATCTGGTTGTCATAGTTGTCGTCTGAAGGAGCCGCATCCCAGGGTCGATGACTTGTTAGTGGCGCCAGTGCGAAATCGGGTTTAGTCCGTCCAGGTGCGGTTAGGACCTTCTGGGAAGTGAAACCAGGAATGATCGACCCAGAGGCTAGAGCCAATAACCCGGATAGTAGCAAAATAAACAGTTTATTAGTCCCCATATTAATGTAAAGGGGAGGGAGCACGCAGCAAGCAAGATCACAGCAGGCAGGGCTCCCCTTATCTGCTCGTGGGTGGCCGTGCTGCGGAGAGGAACGGCCCACGGTAAAATCGGATTGGTCGGGTGACAACGCCAACCCTCCCGCCGCAGCACCAGCTCATTGCGAATGTGCCTGCCGCCACAGGCAAGGATTACGCACATGGTGAACCCCTACTAGTCAGTACAGTAGTGCATCACGACTTTTTGCACAAGCACCTTCCAAGATAAACTATCATATTTTACGGAGTATCGAGGAATCTAGTGGAAGCTTGCTTTCTAGGAAGAAGATGGCGGCTCTCGGCCATTATCTAATGTTGCTCGCTAAGTTAGTCCGTGATTTCTATAAGCACTCCGTAAATGGCTACAAAGCCCGAGAGATCAGTCCAAGTGCCCCCGTGTGGAAGCCCCATAATTATCGTGCGCGAATATCAACACATTGGTGCGAGTGCAAAGCGGACATGCCGAAATTTCCAAACCAACGACTTCAAGTTCTCCCAAATTCAAGCTAGGATGCGCATATATCCGAAAATTTTTCTATTAGTCAAGACATCTGGAGAATGCGTGTCTAGTACTGGCCGTTGTATCGCAATTGGAGTTGGTGTGCACGCGGTAGCACAACCCAAGGAAGCTAAAGGATGAGTGCGTTAGGTGAAATTAGGTGCCTTATTGCCTGTGGAGAATTGCATAACATTAATTAAGCTTCACCACTCACCGAGTAATAAGGTGCGCCAAGGACTTATGGTAGCGAAAACAGGGGATAGGAAATCTAATTCATGTTGACTTGGGTTTTCAAATTGCTTCAGTGTTTAGAATAGTGGCTAACCTTCGGTAATGTCGATTAGTACCCTGATTCAACGCGGCAGCAGCCACGGCCATTAATCGAGACTCAGTTTTGAAATGGTATATGGTTAAATTAAGCATAGTTTGCAAAGGAATTATTGTCATAAATATACCCACCCATTGGCCTAACCGCTTGTAGCAAGATCATCTCAGGCCGAATACCTGTAAATAAAGATTGGTGTAGCCACCTTAGAGTCTTGCCTCTTGTTACATATTAATCAGTTTGAACTGGCCACGGAGGTTCTTTACCGACGACATTTTCACAGATAGGATCCCTAGATAGCCTAATCAGCCTTCCTGTGCTGATTGCTCCCTAACCATGGAAGTTTTGAAAGTTAACAACTTGATGCTTAAGGGCAAGACCGAAATAAATCGATTCATGTTTCAACGTGTATGTAGGTAGGGGAAAAAAACATTCGTAAAATGATGTGCCCAGTATGTATCAGATGTCATACGAATTACTCAATTCTCGATGGGTGCATATGCGCGCCACAGAAGCCATCCGATAATCCTCCGATCGCACGTGATGGGGGTGCACGAGGTTTGTTCCTGAACTACCTAAACCTGAGTTTGGTCTCATCGGTTTCTTCCAGTACTGGTACCGGTGTAAACTCACAACTAGCTGCACTCCACAATACTCTCAATGCGAATTCAAGAAATTATTTGAATAAACTCTTGTGCCAATTAATACGAGGTAATCAAGTTGACTCCCAGTCTTGCGTTGCCTACGGTGTGTAGGGGCTGGTTACGAGCCTACTCTTCCAGCCGGAAGTGGTAATTCTGTTCTGCAACGCGACAGGAGACGACATAGGTGCCGACTTCTTCCAGGGCGACGTAACGTGGAAGCCACGTTATTGACCCCACTTCTTGCGATCGTTCCACGACGGCCCGGTTGGCGCATATTGGCGTAGTAAGGGCGGTCGTCATATTCTTTGCAAACGTTATCACGACCAAAAAATTTCAGAAGTATGTTTCATTTGCGCTGGGCGGGGGCTTGTAGCCGACAATATGGTTCGAGCTCCTGGTCGCAACAGTATAAAGCGTGCAGCCCGCCGGGCTGAGCCTCCCAACTGTGTTCTTTCTCTCACTTTGTCTCCTACTTGATTGAATTCGCGCCTGTGGCCGCTACATTCATTCTACCAACGCTCCTTCTTAACACTTTTTTGCGCCTGTGCAACCTTTTCCAGCCCATTAACCTCAAACTAGAATCATAACCAACATGTTCAATAAGCTCGCTGCTATTGTTTTCTCCTCCACCCTCATCGGCCAGGCTTTGGGTCATGGTCTTTTGGCGGCGTCTTTCATCCGCAAGGTGCGAAGTTCATTTTCTGTACCACGCAAGATACTAATTTAGGAAATCGACTTTAGCCTGGTGACGCCTTCAAGGCTAACTGCGGTGAACAGATGTATTACAATGTCGTTTCGGACCCCGCTGGTAACATTCAACAATTGAACCAGCTTAAGCAGGCTTCTTTCAATGCTGCCTCCTGCAACCTCAATCTTTGCAAAGGCCTTCAGGTTCGTTTCTAACCATACGGTCACAAAATGGTTACTTATCTTCCGCTTTAATCTAGTTTGCCGATGTTCCCGCATCCAACATTCAGACCTATACTGCTGGCCAAGTTGTTCCCATTGCCTTTGATCTCCGTGCCCCCCACGATGGTGTTGCCAACATGTCGGTCGTCGATACCGCAACCAACACGATCATTGGTTCTCCTTTGATCTCATTCACGGACTTTGCTAGCACCAAGCATCCCGTTCCCGCGAACCAGAAGAACTTCGAGATCACTCTTCCTGATCTTGGCGACAAGTGCAATACTGCCGGCGAGTGCGTTCTCCAGTTCTGGTGGGACGCGCGTTCCATTGATCAAACTTGTGAGTACTGCATTGACTTCTTGATAATAAAATACTCAACTCCCTTTCACAGACGAGTCTTGCATTGATTTCACCATGAACGGGTCTGGGTCGGGATCTGGGTCTGGGTCTGGTGCCGGTGCTGGCGCTGGTGCTGGTTCTACTCCATCGCCGGCCACTACGCCTGCTACTACCTCGAAGACGTCTACCACCCCCACGGCTTCTGCAACCCCCACACCCGCGCCCCCTGCTCAAGGCAATAAACCTGCCACTTCAGCTCCTGCCCCCGCTGGTTGCGGTAACAACGTTCAGGCTCGCCAGGTCCCCCTACCTGCTAGCGGCAAGTGGGCTCGCTGCGGTGGAATTGGCTGGTTCGGCACCACCGACTGCCCTAACGGCTTGATCTGCTACTCTTACAACGATGTGCGTTGATTCAACTAGCGTTGCTGGTTTTACGTGCTGATTTCCTTGTTCTAGTCCTACTCTGCGTGTGTTGAAGCGGAGTCGACTGAGGCCTAAGCATCGAGCTGGAGTTTATGCATTTTAGTCCCTCACTGAGTCTCCCATTGTTGTCGCGATCGGGTTATCGATGCCAACCCTGGCTCTAGTTCCCCCATCCAACTTGTCAAGCATGGCCTTGGCATGTTTACTGGTTAATGTATGCACGACGCAATACTATTCTTTGGACTATTTTTTCTATATTTATGCGGTCCGCTTGGCAAATCCATCGAGCGTAACTTCCAGAGCCCTGTTTCCAGTAAAGTCTTGGGTGTCTGTATGTGTTGTATTCACGGATTTACGGTGGGTGTGCTAGACATTGGGTCTGCCGTCTGGTTATGAGATCTATACCGCAAAGCAATAACCTGAGTTCTAGCCTCTGCGAGCAAGTGCCTTGAGGCTGCCAGGCGCAACTATTACGCCCCTTGTGGATTCAATATTTCCTCGGTTTCAATGGTCCTCGTTGGCGCCGTGGATAAGAATAGGAATTACTGGCTCCGAGTGCGATTGAGGCAGCGTGGTACGTGTAGTTGCAAGGAAATCCAGCATTAACTCTACCAAATGTATGAATGCGTTAGCCCCTCTGGCTTGCAAGTAGGGCAGCCATTTACAGCTTTTCGTGCCTCCACCTTCCGGGACGGCAAACGAGTGGAGATCGGTAATTTCAGCCGGTGATGAGTCAGCTTTGTCAGCTCGGTCTTGGTGAAGCACGCAATTATGGTGCAAGATTACTAATTGTAATCCGATGAATAAACTTGATAGATTGAGCTTTCAAGCATTTTCCGGGCGTGGTATAAAGAGTGAGACCAGCTCACATACTCCCCACACTTTTCTTCCCCCGCACACCGCATCCGTACTACTTACTCCTCTTTGAGATGGCCTATACTGCTGGATTTGGAACGCGCGCTATTCATGTGGGCTCAGAGGCCAACCCCGAAACTGGAGCCGTCATCGCCCCCATTTCCCTCAGTACGACGTACAAGCAGGATGGTGTTGGAAAACACAAAGTGAGTTGGAAGCCAAGGGTGGGAACCGGCGAATAACACCGTTGCAGGGGTATGAATATTCTCGCTCTGGCAACCCCAATCGGGATCAGCTCGAGCGCTTGCTTGCATCGATCGAGGCTGGTGGAGGTGATGCCGTGACCTTTGCTTCTGGATCTGCCACCACAGCGACGGTTCTTCAGGCTCTCGGGCCAAGCGCTCACGTCGTCAGCGTGAACGATGTCTATGGCGGGACGTTCCGGTATGTATGAGTTGCTCGAATATACGTCCTATGGCTGACGTACTATATCTCAAGTTATATGACTCGTGTGGCCAAGGAGAACCAAGGTCTAGACACGACGTTCGTCGATCTTGAGAATTGTTCTGATGAGGAAATAACTGCTAGTTTCCGTGATAACACTAAGGTATGTAATCTCTCTCATTGGATTGTTCTTGGGCTAACTTGTCAATTAGCTGATCTGGATTGAATCTCCTACCAACCCCACCTTGCGTCTGATTGATATTCGACGGATTGCCCGCCTCGCCCGCGCCCACCCGTCCAATCCCCTTGTGTTGGTCGATAATACGTTCCTATCTCCGTACTACTCTTCCCCCCTTCTCCTTGGAGCAGATGCTGTGGTGCACAGTATGACAAAATACATAAACGGCCACTCGGACGTCGTTATGGGTGCTCTCATCGTCCCCTCTGCGTCGACCCACCCCCGTGCTGCTGCGTTTGCCGAGCGGGTCCGTTTCTTGCAGAACGCGACAGGAGCTGTCCCGAGCCCACATGACTGTTGGCTGGCCCATCGTGGAGCCAAGACTCTCCACCTTCGCATGCAAGCACATGGTCGCAACGCCCTCAAGGTCGCTGCATACCTAGAATCGATTGCGGGCCCTCAGTCGGCGGTTGAAAGCGTAACGTACCCTGGCCTTGCCTCTCATCCTCGTCACGACCTCGCCTTGAAGCAGCTCTCTCCCCACGCGAAAAAGTTCATCGACAGTCTTTCAACCAGGGAGACTACCCTTGGCGTCCCATTTGGTGGCATGATCAGCTTTAGGATTGCAGGCGGGCTTGACACTGCCGAATCATTCTTGGTCAATAGCCATTACTTCACCCTGGCAGAGAGTCTTGGTGGCGTTGAAAGTCTGGGTGAAGTGCCAGCAATCATGACCCACGGAGTAAGTTTATTCGCTCTAGCAAAACTACAGTAAGCTTATCGAGCTTTGCCTACAGTCTATTCCTGAAGCCGAACGAAACGCCCTGGGAATCACTTCTAACCTTATCCGCCTGAGCGTTGGTGTAGAGGATGCAGACGACCTCATTGCAGACATCCAACAAGCGCTAAGGGCTGCTGTTCCACACGCTACCATTCCATCTGCTCTCCCCATTGATACTCCCGAATCGAGTCGTAGCCTCAACGATACCCCTGAGGGCAGCGTCCCTGCAACCCCCTCGGAGGCTATCCCTGCTGTACCATTTACTACGCCCCCCAAGCTCGACCAACTGACAACAATTGCGTACTAAATCACAGGAGGCTTTCAAGTCAACTATAGATTGCTTTGAAATTCGTGCGCTTTCTTGTTTTTATAATTGAGAAACATCCAGCGACACTGTACTATACCTACACTCCGTATTTTACAATGATGTACTATAAATTAAACATCCTTTGTGGTGGTGAGAATGTAGTTCGTGAGGCAAGTGAACAGCCACTTATCACCAAGGCAAATGAAACCAAATATACTCTTGGCTGAAACTCTCCAACCACCAGTTACAATAAATTTACCATCCACACTCCAAATGGATTCGATCGAAGTTTCGATTGTTCAAGACCTACGTTTGATGTGTATTTCAAGGCGGCTTAGCCTAGGTCTGGGCTGGAATTCTGCGCCCCCTCACCCCCATCTCAAACGGTTGTCAAACAGGAACAAAAATTACTAAAATCTCCTTATCGTGCCGTACTACTACATTTGTTCGGATGCCGTCGTAGGACCTCAGGGATATGAGGAGTACGATGGGTTAATCTAGCTAGTACTTGATTGTGAGTTTACCAAAATTCAGATCATGTCGGAATTGCGACTATACATCTATCCAAACCGTTTCTTCCAGACCAGGTACCTAGGCTGAACTCGCTCATCAAGAGTATTTTGGGTTGATATTGAAGAAAATTCGCGGAAACTGACAACTAGCCCTCTCTGGAGCCACGCCCACCAGGTACGTAGTGCTAGGATGATTTATAAACAGGCCTTGGGAGCGCCTAATACCTCCAATATCTTATCATCCCCCTGTCCGGCTTTAGCCATGATCGCCTTTCTTGCCATTGCCGCCTTCGCTATTGCTGGTTCAGCTGCGGCCGCCGCTAACGAAGGGATCAGCATTCCACTGCATAGACGTAGCGAAGAAACCCCCAAAGATAACGTTGTGGATAAAGGCTCTCTTGTCCGACAGATTTCCCGCATCCGAACGTAAGTATGCTGTCTGATAGAAACACTATTCCTGACTTGAACTCTTTCGTGTCCAGTAAATTCATCGACAATGCCGGAAGCGCTAAGAACGTTGGACCCACCAACGACGAGATAGACACCTCCGGCGTCGAAGACATCAACTCTCTCAACAAGCGTCAAAAAGAACCCCTTGTAGACGAGGGGGATGATTTACGTTGGTTCAGCTTTTGCTCTATTGAACGCTTTCCCTTCTAACGATATCCCCTCATCCAGTCTGGGCTGGAGAGCTCACAATTGGTACTCCAGGTCAAAAGTTCCTGATAAACATCGATACGTGAGTAGTCATTGTGAATCAATGGGATAGAATAACTCTTACCGGCTAAGACCTCAATAGCGGAAGTCCGAATTTTTGGGTTCCTTCGACAAAATGCAAGAGCAAGGCGTGCTCTAAACTCCATAAATACAATGCGCTCTCGTCCTCCACTAGCAAGAAGCGGAGAGGTGTCTTCCGGGGTGCATATGTTGGTGGTACTGAAGTAGTTGGGTTCATCTACACGGATGTAGTGACCATTGCGGGACTGTGTGCTAAAGAGTAAGTCATGGTCAAAGTCTCCGCCCCAATCTAGATTAACGCATTGATCTAGTCAGCACTTTGCGTCAGTCGTCAATCTCCAAGCCCCGACCGAGGGGGATCCAACCGATGGGATATTGGGCCTCGCTCCCTATGGTGCTGGCGGGTTGCCTGGGCCATCGCTCATCGAAAACTTACGTGCACAAAATGTTATTCCCGCTCGTGCCTTTGCACTACGTCTTGCTTCAACTGGCTCCGAGCTCTACATTGGCGGCGCCAACCGCCGCCAATATACTGGTGACGTCACTTGGTTGCCTTTGGAGTCCAAAACGCATTGGATAATCACGGGGTCTGCCAACGTCGGGGACACTGTCGGTTATAAAGGCCCCATGACGATCGACTCGGGCACCACGATGATTGCTGGCCCACCTGACAGTGTCAATAGGTGGTGGGACAAGGTTCCCGGTCATGGGTTATGTAGTTTGGATATTTGCGCCCCTGGGTTCCACACATTCCCATGTGCAGCCAAACTAGATGTTAACTTCAGCTTCAACGGACGCAAATTCCACATACCCAAGAAGGACTTTATTGGTGGGTGATGTTTAATCTAGTGCCACGACGTAATGAGCTCACTAATGTTATACGGACTAGTGGGAACCACCGATGACAGCAAAAAAACTTGTGTTGGTGGTCTTTTTGGCTTTGATGGGCTACCTGATAGCTCTTGGATCGTTGGCGACATTTTCTTAAAGCATGTTTATAGCATCTTCGATGAGGGCGAGTCTCGCGTTGGCTTTGCCACTCTGGCCTAAATGCACTAGATAAAGACTTTTATTATTATATTACAAATAGTTCTTGAATAATTCTAAACCTAGTCGTAGCGCGCTGAAAAGAGTGATACACACATGTACAGGCTCCTTCATCGTAAATTATTCTTTTAAATTTGATGCTTATACGCACTCACTGTGCCTCCCTTCTTAATGTGTACTTGTAATTACACGTACATGACCTAGCACAGGAGTGTATATGCGTGCCTTTCGTATATATCCCCATCTAGTCTTAGCAACTCTTAGGTGTTTACACTCTAATTTATCATAGTTGTAAGGGCAACCTCTCATAAAAATACGCAACAATGAGATGTAATCGAAAATAAAAACCAGTACTAAAGAAGCACTGTGTAGAAAATAAGTGCTATTTGGTCTAAAATTCGGAGTGGCTCTACTAAAAATGTGAGTGTAGCCTTATGGTTATTTTACAATCAGTTAGAGTGTCACGACCACTTGCCCGCTAGCTAGCGCTGTTGTAATTTAATATCAGCATTTTTTAATGGCTCGGGGTCGCTAAACTATCTCATGAATTTGATCATGCGTGTCCGTCGGGGGCCTTCTCCCCACCATCATTAGCAATTAGAATATCCACAGACTCAAAATCACTCAACTGAAACCATCGGCCTATATCATTCTAATTGAATGACCAACACGTATGAATACTGTAGATGAAAAAAAACGGTACAACTCTTCTGCCACCCCAGCATAAAGTGCTCAGTTGTCAAAATGACAGGCATTTGATCATGAATTGTTCGCCACACTGATTAAGTTATGGCCACTCGTATCACAGTTCTAAAACCTAAAAAGTACACCAGAAAAATCACTCGGGGGCCTAAAGTCTACGTCGTGAACCGCCAGCTAGAATTATGATATGTTCCGTTTTAGTCCTCGCGCCCCTTGTAATCCATGGTTATACAACCAGCGAAATTTAAGACTAGACAATTTGAGCGCTGGCTATTTGGTCGATTGGCTGTGATGCACGAAATTACCACTCTACGCACTTCGAATAAAGTAAGCTATGTAACTGGGCATTGATTACTGCAATCTCCGAAAGACAGTTTCAGAAACCAGAAGAGAAGAAAGTGTACAAAAGTCACCAACGGCCGCCCAAACGCATTGGAAGCTATCGAAAATCACCTGGCTAATCATACAAATGTGAGTGGAAAGGATATCCAAAACAAAATAGATGCGAGGATTAAGAGGCGAAGCTACAGAACCGAGGATAAAGGTGAGGTGAAGAGTTTGATACCACTGGTAACACTATTGCGAAGAAATTGCGCCCTCAGAGAAACGCTCCTGCGTTCGAACATAGTGGACCATCATTGGTTGTTCGGGTGGCAGCCCGACGTGTTCCTTTGCATACCCACGAAATGTTTGTATATCAGGACATAGGCGGTGAGCGAGTTCCACAGAATAAAAGGGTTTATTTTCGAGATGCTGGTCCAAGAACCATTTGAAACTATCAATGATAATGAGTATATCAGTCATATATGATATCTAAGGTAACTTACGCTGTCCATGATTGAAGTCTGAACGAGTCATTCTGCATATTAAGAAATTGCTCTTGCGTGGTTTCGGAGATCTCAACTGAGGATCTGAACGCCAACCCAAGTTTATCAGGCGATCAGGCCAATTACGAGTGGACAACTCGAACTCACCCAGTCACCTCGGCCAAAATTTCCCCATATTGTCGTAGCGAAATATACTCGCTGACAACCTTCATCTCCTCCCCTACCCATTCTGAGGGGCTTGCAAAAGCTCCTAATATCTGAAAAGTTGTGAAAGATTGAGGCCCAGAAATGAAGATTGTATAGTCTACAACTTACGAAGGCGCCTATATCCCGGGGTGACACGCTTGGAAGAGGAACATCCGTCGGAAATGGAAAATCGAGTCGCCATCCACCAGTTTTAGGATCCCGGACGAAAGCATCAAATAAGCTGAGGTTGCTGTAGTAAAACGAGGTATAGAACAAAGTGAATGGGACACCCGATTTTCGCAGATATGCCGAAGTTGCAGCTCTAGAATACAACACGAGTTCAGAATCCTGGTAAATGGAGCATAGTTCATTACTCACTTGTGGGTGAAGACCATGATTTCATAAGGGACTACTGCACCCGTGCTAAAACAATTTTGGTCAAATTTTCAGAGTTGGTCCCAACGAATGTTGCTCACGATAAAACAAGGTGTTTAATTCCTGTAGCTTTCGCTGCATCAACGATGTTATAGCCCTGCTGAGCTTCCTTGTCGAACGCTTCAAAATAGTCGGTTACCCCAAAAACACCATAACACCCTGGAAAGATCCCGCAATAATTAGCAAAAAATAAAATAAAATAAAGCAACAATGCAATACGCTAACATACCTTTAAAGGCCTCGCACAATGAAGGGAGGTCATCAAAGTCAGCGCGAACCACAGCGACGCCCAAGTTAGCCAGCTCTGGACAAAACCGCTGGAAGTCAACACCAAAACATATTTGAAAAACAAAACCAAATACCTCTAGCTTGCGCACTATTAGGTTTTCGCGTCAAAGCACGTATAGCGAACCTCCCATCGCGCAAAAGATGCCTTACGACACTCCCGCCTTGGAAGCCTACAGTTACATATACGATGAAGCGTCAGATTCAATTTTTACTTGGCATTTTTGTTCGGCACCAGATGATGTGGTACTAACCAGTTGCACCACATACGGCGATGATAGGTTTATCAGTGGACAGGGCCATTGCGCGAGAGGTAATGAAGGGGGCGTGAGTGACAATACGCACCCAGGAGCATGCCGGGAATTTATATTGTGAGAGTGAACCTCTTGAGGAGCCTCCGGTTCCACAGGAATGGTCCAACAACCCTGTACCGGCAAGACTCATCAAAATTCGAACCTTCTTCCTCACCTTGTTAGGTGTACGCTGACGCTTGTCCAATTGCAATGAGCAGTGCCCTAGTCTAACCATCACCCCGGAGAACACGAAAATTTGATATTAGATTGCAACATCCAACATTCAAGACTTCGCCGATCCCTGCCCCTGCTCTTGCTCCCCACGAATTCATCAGTTACTTGAACTTTGGAACACGACCATAAAAAATTCAACCCTGCCTAACTGCGAGCTCCAAAAATACCATTGGGATCTGTAAAGCTCGCGTCTGGTGATGCAGGATGATTGTTTCGGCGTGTAAGTTACTTTTTTTAAGGCATATTCGTGGCAGCACGCGTCGCGGTTCTTGTGGCATCACCCCACACCATCAAAAATCCCCGGGATTGACTCAGTGGCAAAATTCTCACCCAGGGTGAATGCATTTGGCTATTGGTATATATTAAAGCGCATACATGTCGTATTCAACTTCATCCTAACGGGTTGCTGATAAATATAGCACGATGTGCCATCAACATTTTCATGGAAGTGGACCTAGTAGTCGGAAAACATGCACTTGAAACGAGGTACATGGTGCTTGAAGATTTACCATACTATACCTATTCACCTGCAATGCCATCAGGACAAATCATATATCCGGATAGACACCTAGAGCGAAAGTCTGGTTGCTGGATCAACGGCACTTGGAAGAAAATCTTTTTCGCCGAGCTTGGATACTCGATCAGACATCTCCCACTCGAATGGTGGCTGATGCTGAAGTCTAGAGCTATCATGACGTCGCCACAGGTTGCGACAAGGGTCAGGACACTTGATGAGGTATTTTCGATCAGGTGTGAATGAACCAAACCCCTAAATCCAACCAGGTACAACGTACATATGCATATTTACCTTCCCGGACTTATAAAATATCTCGTGGATCATCAGATGGGATGTCCGCAGCTGTGCTGGCAATTTTCGATATAGCGAACAATGCTACTGATTTTGGCTAGCAGCTTGCGGAATCACGGCCTCTATGGAGGGGTGAACAAAGACATTACTGAGTTGTTGAGCGAGCCTTCGCTAAATCAATCCAAGTATCATTGTTTTGTGCTTTAGTGAGGTGTCCAAAGCCCCGGCGCCATGGCCAGTTACCGAAGTAGAATTCAGCTCATCAGCTGCACGAAAGCGGTCTGGCTGCAAACATGAAAGTTCCCTCTGCACATCACTATGTCTATCATGGTATTTATGAGTAATACTAGACAAACATGTACACGTTGACTTCGATTCTTGTGATATGCATGTTTGATTCGGCTTCGGATTCGAGCTGTCCAGATTCCTGAGCTTCGGTTTGTACATGTACGTGATGCGCGGGAATCTCGAAGCACAAATTTTCAACCACCCTAAAAGTGAGACTTGTCGCGACTTAACGGCATAGATGTTCACAGAAGGCCCAACCTTGTCGCAGTGAACAAACTCCGATGCCAGGCGGAGCCTGGGCCGTGTTGTATTGATAGTTTACTGAACTATACTTCGCTTGCTGTGGGTAGCTGAAAAGTCCGGCTCCGAGGTCGTCGGGAATAGCTATAATTCCTTCAAGGGTGTTTGATTATGTCAGATGCTTCCAGCCAACACCAAATGGGGTTGAACCTCCGTAATCTAATTTTCACGATGTACAGTAGGGGGCCGGCCGAGTTGAGATTGAGAGATTTAGCGAGGCGTGGTTTGTCTCGTGCTCATGCTCACCGGTCAATTCGTGTGAGCTCAGTGGGGTGCATTACACCACATGCACAAAGATCATTTGCAATGTTTCACCTTAAAATTTTATACAGTACTGAATTAATATCGCAATTGATATTGATGCGCATGTGAGTTTATGTTCGTTCTCATTTAGGTTTTTCAAATGTTGAATCAACACGTCTAATAACCTTTTTAGACCACCCTGATCATCACCTGCAATCCATAATGTGCTTCGCATGCCGCAACAGATATTTACAGTATCTTGTTTTCATTAGTCGGACAATTTATACCAACTATATGCTAAGGAGGCGCACACCCGGGAGTGGAAAAGGAAAACAGGATATGGCCGCGCCAATCGCGTGCAGTGCATATAAGAACCGTCGTGCGTGAGATGGCGCATACGGGCGCTAGCGCTGTGCCGTTATAATTGCGACTATACAGTGTAATTCGAGGCCATTGAGGTGACGCTGCGGGTAAGGTTAGTTGGGTCAGTCCGCAAGGTAAATCGGATGGCTGCGACAGAGTAATGGTGCGTGATCACATCCAAAACTCTTGCCAACGGTACGTTGCGGGGAACATGCTTATCTGGTTTACTATTCAAACTTCTGAGCGATTTACCAGGACGACAGACCTATTTTGTATGGATTTCATACGTCATTTCATCTACTCATCCCACCTGACTTGGAGTTTAGCGATGTCCGCAGTCGCGTAGCCAAGTATGATAGGCGCGAAAACTTGCCGGCGAAACTCAACCTTCTAGATGCCCAACGTTGCGATTTCTTGGATTATTTCAAGATAATTTTCTTGGTGAATATGGGTATAAGCGCACATCGGGCCACCTTGATCATCGTGAATATTTGTGATTGCTCAAAGGCGATCGGAGATGTGTCCGGGAGCAGCGATATCTCCTTGGAGCTAGTTATCGTGATGTCGTCAACGACAGGCAAAACTCCGCAGCTCTTGGTGCTGGTCAGGCGTGCTCAAACTTAAAAATAGATCATTAGTGTTGTATCATATGAGAGATGATAATTTCCCATTGGGAAACCGTGAAGGACTTCCCTTGTAAATGAAAGGTTGCTAGTGCACTGGGGGACGCGTATAAAATGCTCCAGTTCGTGGGGGGAGGAGAGCCAGCAATATAGTCGAGCTTTACTCAACGTTACTCAAAACCTATCATATCAATATCTTGAAATGGCGTTCAAGTTTTGCGTTTTTGCAGCTTCTATGCTCCTTGGAGGATCGGTTTTTGCCTCTCCACTTGGACTGGAAGCACCATCGCCTAGTTTGCAGAAACGGTTTGCAGTTCTAAGCGGCCAGTGGGATACTGAAACTGAGGTATGCAATTTGAGCTAACCTATTTGTGCTCGAAAAGAAAGTCGTTGCTAAAATAAACAATAGGGAAATGGTCGATACATCCTTTACAACAATCTTTGGGGAGAGAGCTACGCTACCTCTGGCTCACAGTCAACTCAAGCTACGTCATATAGCGGTACGACTCTCGCTTGGTTGACAACATACACGTGGGTGGGAGGATCCTCCTACGTGAAGAGCTGTACGTCTTGAAACATTATTTTGCATTCCGTGAATCTTTCGGACTTACATGTACATCTGCTCGCATAGATGCAAACGTTGCCCTTAATACTGGGCTTGGCAAGCAGCTCTCGGCGATATCATCGATTGCCAGCACGTGGAAGTGGTCCTATACTTCTGCCTCTTCTTCCCTCGTTGCGGATGTGTCCTACGATTTATGGCTGAGCAGTTCTGCCTCTGGCACGGGGTCGAGCAGCACAAGCACATACGAAATCATGGTGTGGCTCAGCGCTCGTGGTGGAGCCGCACCTGCAGGAACGTCCCAAGGAACAGTTACTGTTAGTTCACCCCAACACCACATGATAATCGATACTAACACGTGATGATACTGCGGATCGATCGCGAATGCAGGTCGGTGGTAATACTTGGACATTGTACAAGGGCACAGTGTCGACCTGGACTGTCTATTCGTTCGTCGCGACTTCCGAGATAACATCATACAGTGGTGACCTCAAGGCATTCTTCAGTGCGTGAAACAGTACTATTTGCGGGGTAATCATGTTGACTTGTGGGTTGTTACTCGCTGCAGCGTACTTGAGCAGCTCCTACGGGTTGTCGACGTCTCAATATTTGGTTGCGGCCCAAGCCGGAACTGAGCCTTTCGTCGGTGGGCCAATTATTGTTCAGTACCTTGAAGTACCTAGAACTTATTCACATGGTCAAAGGGTCTGCGACACTCACAACGTCAGCATATACGATCAGCGTCGCTTAAATGTTCAATATCGCCATGATGTGCGTGAAGAACCCAAAGTAGAAGTGATGTGCACTGCATCCATTGTTGGGCAAGGGGCATTATGTGCTTACTTTGAATATAAATATGGTTGTGTGGAGTGCCTGCTCGTTGCCTTCCTCGTTCAACGACGCATATAGTTTTCCAGGCGCCTGTAGAGTGCCGCCCTGATTTGAGTTGGGGTGCGACAGCCTTACATAACACGGCGACAGCGCCGAGTTGGATTTGCACCTGTTTCCTAATCCCCTCAACTACCTTAGTTTTCTCAGTGTCATCCCAGTTGCCTTAGGCCAAAAGGAGCGCCGTTGAGAGTAGCTTTTTCGGAGACAATTATTCATACGGGTCCAGTGATCCGGTGAGGCCCTGTCCAACAGCCTCAGATCCTCTAGCTCGCCTCAACCATGGGCCAAAAATCGATCATGGATGTTCCCACCAAGGCCCAGGTCAGTGAGGCAAAGCTCACCATCACCGAGTGTGAGAAGGAGATGAGCTCGCTATCTTCCCAAATCGGTATGTTCGACAGATCTAGAATATTCGTCATACTCACTGGGCCCAGCCGCTGAGGAATCCCGAGTTGTCAAACTCATCAAGGAGGCCACCGAGAACCTCTCTACCCTACAATCTCGAAGAGTGGCTCAACAAAAGAAACTCGAAAATGCTAGGGCACTTTTGTCGCCAGTGCGGTCGATGCCACCAGAGTTGCTGCGAAATGTGTTCGTCTATGCTTTTGAGGAGGACCCGTTGGTTGCGTGGCGGTGAGCTATTTACCGACACATAATATGGCTCTGGATGACGAGCCCCACTTACAGATTGTCGGGTGTGTGTTCGGCTTGGCGACGTCAAGCGCTCTCGACGTGTGTCAGTAAGTGCCTTTGACTTGTTTCTGTCTCGTTTGCTCACCGACCTTTAGTCTGGACTTGCATGCATGTGAAAACGAGCACACGCGTATCTCCCGAATTCTTCAGGCTCTGGCTTGAGCGCTCTGGGAACACACTGCCGCTCGACATTGACATCACACTATTCGATCCCACCCCCGGAAATCAATCGTCTCGCCCCCACAAGCGCCGCCGCACCACCAGCGAGGGTATATCCTTTGCACCCCCCAGCCCAGTTCTTCCGGACCTCCCCTCTCCGCCCCTGTTTGGCGCGTCGGTTATCCCGCTCCCCCTTGGTGGTCCCAATATCCCTCCCATTAGCCCCCCTCCCCCAGAAACCAACGCTAACCCACCCACCAATGAGACTGTTGTCGTACCACCACCTCCGCCACCATTCAACCCCCCATCCTTGCCGCTACCAACCATCTCGATTGCGACAGGCGGAGGACCCATGGCGGGGGAGCCATTCGCAGCGGGGTTCAGCGTAAACGGGCCAGATCTCAATTCATTGTTGACAGCCTTGGCCACGATGAATCCTGGAGGTGCGGTTGCCAGCTTGATGGCGAATTGGGCCACGAATGGTGGAGGTCCACCAGGAATTGTTGGGCTACCACCCCCACCTCCACCCCCCGCTTTCCCGAGCATGTTTGACGGTCCACCATCCCCTATTACTGAGTTACCCATAGATTCTGGTAATGACTCGGATGATGATGGCCCAGATTCACATCCGCTTCCGTTGCCCATGTCGATGCCAGTCCCACTATCGGCAATTCGGCCTTCAAACGTCCTTCCCCGTCCAATTCATTTGCGGGCGGCGCAAAGCTGGGGTCATATCGTCCTCCATTATCTCCAGGGGGTTATACATCGTTGGAAAAGGTTCACTTTGCAGTTTGAGAATGTCACCGGGGCACTTCCCGGGTGGACTGCCTTGGAGGGACTTAATGCGAAGGCACCATTGTTGGAGGAATTTGCGGTGGTCTGTTCGGATGCTCGTGGGGCCGCTTCCCCATGGATAAACGATTGGTCGTGGCTCCCGACAAACCTCAAGACCGTGGCTCCAAAGTTACGCTCGCTAGAGCTGAGAAACATGCCGTTTGCGTGGAACGCGCCCATGTTGACAAACTTGACTTCTCTACGACTCGGGCAGCCGTTGGCTTTAACATCGAATTCGGGGATGAGGAGATTCCAACAAATGACGATGATCACTTTGGGTCTTGACCGGCTACTCAACATGCTACAAAGAAACCCTAAACTCGAGATTCTCGAGATTCACGTACAACTCAACGATCCCCTGCTGCCGCTCGAACCAGTCGAACTTCCATATCTATCTTCGTTGGCCATATCGGGTGGACGCAACGCATCAAGCCTCCTTGAACAAGTCAAACTTCCTGCGTTGCAAGTATTGGATGTGCACATTACGGCCCGAGGCGATATGGACGATGTATTGAGCCGACTTTATCTACGTTCTGTGTCTCCTCCAGTACGAGATTTCCGATATGTCGCTGGTCAGCGCACGGGCTGGGGAAGCAGCTTCACTGGAAGTGGACCATTCCCTGTAACGTTCCTCGATCATATCAGCGATACCGTGCGTCGTCTTGTAGCTGTCAAGTGCACGTTGCAAAACTTGTTGTCCGAACTCGCAGACGCACGAGAAAACCTGGTGTTGTGCCCAGCACTAAAGCAATTGTGCCTGTTCGAGTGCTACTCGCAACACAACTTTGTGCAGCAATTAATCCGGCTTGTGGAGGTTCGAAACCCAGCTGGGAGCATTGGGTCACCGAATAATACTATTCCGTGGCGGCTGGATACGCTTAATTTGCGCGGGGGGCCGGACCTAGATTCGGATGTTGTTGATTGGTTGAAGACTCGCGTTGCCGATGTGCAATATATAGATTCGAAAACACCCAGCCCGTGAGTACTTACCCCTCGAGTATCTTAAAAACGAATGACTGATCGATATGCAGTACATCCACATTCCCGTATCCATATACCCAACTAGACTCTTTCCTCTGAGAGTGAGGAGCATGGACATTTTGTGCCTTTGCGTTATATCCTATTTGCGTCTTGCATTGTATTCATTTTGTTTGTGCACTGGCTTGGATTTGTGTTTTGTTTGATACTCGAAGTCGAGGAACCATTGTACATAGCATGTATGTCATGTCTGTTTGTTCATTCTCTGATTCATCGGGGTGACGTCAGCATCGTCGCCGCCATGACGCACCACGGCTGTTGCACTTGTCGTGCTGTAAACGGGCGCCTGATGATCTTTATTCGACCTTGATAGCGCGTCCCACCCTTGGTACTTCAATTGATAATTCGTACTAGAGAAAAGCCATGGCTGGAAATAAACACCGCGGGGTTACGGAGATTGCACGAGCCCAGGCTCAAGCTGCTGTAAATGTGAGTCAAGAGGCTGTCTCAAGCGGAGCATACGTATACCCGGTAAAGGTGTGTGTAACAAACATCCCAACCTACGCCCAACGTGACTAGGTGACCACTACAGGGAATTTATTATCTCGTTGGACACCCGCGACTATACAAACCGATCATCAAGCCACTCGGATTATCATTTATCACCAACATTTGTATTTTGGCCGTTTTGTTCACATTTACGTATATCCCACAAGGTGAGAACTTACTATTTTTTTGGAAGTATGGAACTCAATGCACACCATAGCTGCATTTATGTGTTTGTTTAACGGTCCTCTGGGGTTCCTCACAGCAATTCCGTTGATCCTTGGAGAAGCAGCAGCAGCAACCAATCTCATCGCGAAAACGTTCTATCTCGGTCCAGCGCTAGAAGATTTGTTCGATGAGGTACGTCATACCTTACTTCGCGGTCGACAGGAGACCAACTGATGAAACTGGGGTTACGTAGACTCTGCTTCTACAGGGCCACACTGCATTGGTGTCTAACGGACGTGAAGTGACCACTTTGTCCGGGAGGAAGGCGCTGGGAGGGCTCCTCCTCAAGCCCCTGGATCGGTGAGTCCTGCGTGTAGTTGAGAAACCGGAGGCTGGAGGAGGACTACTGGCCGGCGGAGCGGCTCTGATGATCTGACTGACCATTGAAACAGATTTTCAAAGGAGGGAATCGTCCGATACGTACTTTCTATTCCACTTAACTTTATTCCTGTTATTGGGACGGTGTTCTTCTTGGGATATAATGGTGCGTGGTGAGCTCTAGGGTATGTGGTAAGCGTTGTGATTGACTAAGAATCAACTTGAAGGTGCCAAGTCGGGCCCGGGGTATCATGCCCGGTACTTTCAGTTAAAGAAGTTTTCTGAAGAACAGCGAAAGCGGTGGGTTCACCAACGGCGGGGAGCATATACGAGGTATGTTTATGCCTTCAAGGTCGATCGTGTCACACAATTTCGGACGTTTAGCTTTGGATTCGTTGCACTTGCCTTGAATTTGATACCATTCGCAACATTGCCGCTTAGTTGTACATCTACGGTACGTCATAGTTCAACATAATCATCGCGAACACGTGAGGTTGAGATATATGCGTGTTTTTCTAAACCAGGTCGGTGCTGCGCTGTGGGCTGCAGACGAGGAGAGACGACAAGGCTCGCAGCTTGATCTTTCCGCCGTCCCTGAGCAGGACAAGACGATCGACGGTGGAGTCAAGGAGTTGAAAGAGCTGTAAGGGCTGAAGTGCAAGTCTAGACTCTATGGACGGATGTTGTGCACATTCTGTAATATTAGTGGGCACCTCGTTCGTCACGCGCCCCTCTCTTGTTATTGTGTAATTGTCACTCGAGTACTGGTTTGCGGAGAATTATCAGCCTGGAAAACGTTCACATCACATACTTATTGCGCCAAGCCGCGATGTCACCTCGAGGAACTTTTATAAGCACCACTTTTAGCCGGCTCAAGTGCGTACAATATATGACCCTTGAGTTATGTGTTATGCGCGTGAATACAATATGGAATAAGATACCGGTGAGCGTAACGAGAAACCCGGTGTATGAACGTTTGCAAGTAACAAACGTACCACGTATGTATCCGCTAGTACCACAGTGTGAAAGGGCGCGATATATGCACGTTATTAAGCTTTAGTAGGCTACGGTATTACCATACACATTTATGCTGCGATGGCTTCCCAGTGAAATCTAATTCCGAGGTTTGACAACGTTCATCGCATATATATACAGGGACTCATGAGTGTCTGTGGCAATATATTCAAGTTACATCTGTTGTTAACCACGACACGGACTCCAACGGGATGATCCGTGTTGGTTTGGCTCCCTCCATTTCACCAATGGGATAAGAATTCGAACCTAGGAATTGGCAATCTAACCAGTTTGATTCTTACCACACCAAAACTCGCATCGATATCGAAACTTCGATCATTACTTGGAACTATCAGCAAATGTATGTGGGGTGCTCGTACGCGTTGGATCGTGTTGTAACTTGTACTAGCTCAGCATGCCCCCACGGTTCCAGTTGTTCTATAGCCCCCAGTCGCCATATGTGCGCAAGGTGGTGATTGGGGCCCGTTTGCTTGGACTTAATGGCCAAATCGAGAGAGTTCTGGCGAAACCAAGCGAAGTGGCGCCTCCACAAGACTTGATCTCTGTGAATCCGTTGGGTAAGGTGAGCAAAACCAGGGTACATCAGACTCGTAGTATCTCACTATATCATACCTTTACGATCAACCAATCCAGATCCCCGCCTTGCTCGTTGTCGACCCAGATTCGGGTTCAAAGCAGGCGGTATTCGATTCGAGTGTCATCCTGCAGTACCTCGATTCGATTGCTCAAGGTCGGGATACACTCTATCCGCCGTCGAGTGACCCTGGACGGATCGAGGCGTTGAATTTTGAGGCATTGGCAGACGGGGTGCTCGACGCCGCCTGGCTCGCACGTGCTGAAAGCCTTAGGGTAAGCACACAACGCCAGCCATAACCGAACAGCCCTGAGGATCTAACTTAACCGGACGCCTACCTAGGTCGAGACGGAACGGTCGGCACAGTGGACCGCGGGACAGTTGAACAAGATCCGGCGGGGCGTGGAGGCGCTTGCAGAATTGCCCGAGCCAGAATTCCCATCAGTCAAGGCTGTGGTGCTTGCATGCGCGTTGTGGTATTTGCTTCGCCGGTTGCCCGACCTCGGTTGGCAACAGTTCAGGGGTGGAGAAAAGCTCGAGGGGTGGTATCGTCGCGCGGTGCAACACCCAGCATGGGTGGAGGAAGGAGAGGTGCCGCCGTCATGAACTGTGAACAGTAATCGCCTACAATATTGCAAAATTGTTCTACCAGACAAGTCCAGACTGCTGATAAATTCAATCATCATCCTTTTCTTGGCAGTACTAAATTTGCACGGGCCCGCCCCGGTTGCGTTGAAAGCCGACGGCGACGGCGCTTGGATTTTCAAAGGCGCCTGTTTTTCATTTGTTTATCCGCATGTTCATTTTGTGACCAGGACTCGTATTTTCTCTGGCGGGCACTGTGTCTTTGATGTACTCTGAGCAGATAACCGGCGAAGACAGCCCGATCTACTTGGTCGATGATATTACCGAGTACGATGACTCGGACATGGATACGGCCTCCTCGGTGGTGACAGATACCACAATGAGCACTCTCGAGTCGACTGAGGCCCAAAGTAAGTGATTGTTATTATACCGCAGGTTGTATAATATATACGTCTTAGGCTATTTCCGCGAGGTGTATGGGAGGATGTTCCCAGCAGATACGAATTTACCGGTGCTGCTGCCGACGGACAAGGCAGGGGTGCTGAGGCTGGAGCAACAGCACTTGAGCATCCGGTTGATGCTCGGCGGCAACCATTGGGGCCCTGTGTGCGATGTGCTGAAACCTGACACGATCGCTGGCCAACGCCGCCGTGTACTCGACTTGGTCACACTTGAAGGCAGCTGGTGCGTTTTTTTTTGGCTTGATTTGAGAATGCCAAGGGAAGGGAGGAGAACCACAGTCGGCTAACGCGCATTAGGGCCCAGGAAATGTCCCACGAGTTTTCAGGCGTCGACTTTGTAAGCCTGGACTTGTCACCCCTTGCCCCACACAAGCCGTGCCCAAACGTGGCATTTGAAGTATATGATCTGTACAATGGGTTCGCCGAGGCGGATGAATCATTTGACATGGTGCATCTGAGACATGCCGCTGTGCCTGTGAGTGTATGCGCATCTCCACTTTGACAGGGGCTGATCGTAGGCTCAGATGAAAGACTTTAGGTCATTGATCCGCGAGGTGTACCGGGTGCTCAAGCCAGGAGGACTTCTTCTTTTTTGCGAATACGAGCTCGAGGCGTATGATGCCGAATTTCCCGGTGTACCTGCCTGGGCGTCTCTTCCAGGCATCTCTAACGCGCTTCGACTGGCACGACGTGGACTGGTGAACCAAGGAGTGAATGTGTATGTATGGCGAGAACTCCCCAAGTGGTTACCTCAGGGGTCGTCGTTTTGGGATGAAACGAGTATGCTGGAAGATGATTCAGACAGCGAGGATGGGTATGAGGGCCCGGTGAGGGGGTTTGTGCAAGTGAAGACGCGGGAGAATCTGGTCCCGGCAGCGCCATGGAGCAACGACCCACGGCTGCGTGATGTTGGAATACTCGTGCAGCGGGTTTGGGCTGACGTCTGGCGCAACATGGGGTCGTCGCTCCAGGTCGGCGGTCTGTCGGCAGCCGAGGCTGCTGAGACAATCCGGGCAGCGGTATACGAGATCGAACACCCCCACGTTCGCATTGCAGCCAAGCTCCATACACTGTGCGCACGCAAGCTTGGTCCGGCGGCGGAGCCAAGTCGCAGTTGTTGAATTCATTGGTTATTCTGGTATTTGAATACATCCTCGTAATGGCGCTCAGCACATGTGCTCCAGAAGCCAGCATTGACCCGGGACGGTCGATTGGGTCGCATTTCCCCTTGGTCACCCCGTTCGACCTTGGAACCAGACTGTTCCGCCTCAGTGACAGGGACAAGAGACGACAGGACCGATTGATTGATTACTCACAATTCAATGCCGGCCATATATATTCGCTGAACGGCCCCCTGTTCCTTGTTGCACAATGCACCTCCTTTTTCTCGTCACCGCACACAACTCGCTCTCTCAGCGCCTCTTCACTGCGCTGGCTGCCCGCGGGCACCGCATCTCGGTCGAGTATGCGACTTCGCCGGCTGCCATGATCGAGGCATTCGCGCTGGCAGCACCGGACGTTGTTCTCTGCCCCTTTTTGACGCGCAAGGTCCCTCGCGAAATCTATGAAAAAGTAGGGCACGGTTGATTTACCGGTCTAGACTGACCATTCTGCAGTGCCTCACGCTAATCGTCCATCCCGGTGCGCCTGGGGATGCGGGACCGAGTGCTCTTGACTGGGTGAGTTGTTGCCATGTTCGGTTCGGCGGTGTTAATCAGATATTAGGTTTTGATGGGCGACGCGGGTCAACTCTCAGACTCGGCTGAAGTGCTCGCTCGCGTGGCTTCGGCGCCTCTCCCTGTAGCACCGCGTTCGCACTGGGCGGTGACGGTGCTGCAGGCCGAAGAAGAGTTTGACAAGGGCCCCGTCTGGGCATGGGAGCAGTTCGAGCTCCCCACGACCCCCGAGATCGATGGAGTGGCCTGCGCGACGATTACCAAAGCAGCTCTCTATCGCGGCCAAGTCACCCGCGCCGCCCTTGTTGCCGTCGTCGCTGCCCTGGACCGCGTTGCTGCACTCGAAGGGCCATCGGTCGATATGAAGCCCCCGCCCGAGGCAGGAATACGCTCGGTCACGCTCGGCGCCACGTTTCTGGGCCTTGAAACCCACACGCGCCCGCTCCTCCGCCCCGCCGAGCGTGCCCAAGCCTGCGATCCCCGCGTCCACAGTGCGGTCGCATGTGCTGCTGCAGTCCGCGCCGGCGACAGTCAGCCCGGTGTGCTCGTCCGCTGGCTCGATCCCCGCGACTCGCCCGACGTCCAAGGCCGCAATCTGTTTATCTATGGTGCTTGGGTCGAAGAAAGCCCCCTTCCCAGCTGGTGCAACAGCAAGCCCGTCGGCAAGATTGTAGCCACCCGCGACGGCGCCGTCCTCATCAAGACTCCTGACCATGGCCAACTCGGCGGATACGGGCTATGGATCACCCATGTCCGTGTGCCTCTGGCCAAGGCTGGTTCGGGCGCATTGAATCCCAAGTTGCCCGCGGCGGACGGGCTGAGAAGCGCGGGCTTGGGCGCAGCATTGCAAACAGCGCGGGCGTGGAATATCTGCGGCAAGGTTGTTTTTGAACTAGACAAACGTCTCAGCGCCGGGTCCAAAATTGACTTGGGATGGGAGAGGCGTCTGGGTACTTGGCAACAGACCTGGGTCGAGTTTGAAGATTTACGCGATGGAGGCAAGGCGGTCTATGTTTACTTTGATTACTAGTGAGTGTCGTTCTTGAAGTTGCGATTCCTTACTTACAGTCTGATAGCAATGGCGCGTGTACCACGTACCAGTGCGAGCAACTCCTGCAGGCGCTCCGCTGGGCAACACACCCTAAACGAGGTGCTCTCAAATTTTTAGTATTGATGGTGTGTTTGAGTCCTTGTGGTTGTCGGCGCTTATTAACAGGATATTATAGGGTGGCTCGTATTTTTCCAATGGCATTGCACTAAACACCATCGAGGGCAGCGAAGATCCATCGCTCGAGAGCTGGAAGAACATCAACGCCATCAACGATGTCGTCGAGTTTATCCTTTCGGATTCATCCGACGTTGCCAAGCGCTGCGCTAAACATCCCAAGGTTGCCGACGCGTTTAGGCCCCTCGAAGGACCCAGCCTCGCAGAGCGCGGGATCCTTACTATTGCTGCAGTGCGTTCCAACGTTGCTGCTGGCGGATTTGCCCTTGCCACCGCCGCCGACATTGTCCTATGTGCCGAGTCGGCTGTCATAAACCCCCACTACCGAGGAGTCGGCCTGTATGGCTCCGAGTTCCACACGTATTCGTTCTTTGAGCGCGCAGGCGCAGACAAGGCACGAGAGGCCCTGCGTGGCATGCTTCCAATGGGTGCAGCCGAGGCATCCAAGCTTGGTTTCGTCGACGAGGTCTTGGCGGGCGGCGACGCGGACGGCTATATCGAGCGTACCAAGGCATATGTCCGTCGATTGGCCAGTGAACGTGCTAGCGCCATTAATCACTACAAGACTGCACCTTGGACCCAATCGAGTACTGCGCCGGTCGATTCTGGCGCCCCGCTGACCGAGGTGCTCATCGCCAACAAGCTCGCTACCCATGCTGCATTTACCCGTCCGTTGGTGTCTTATCGCCATGCCGAGCTGTCCGAGATGCTGCTCGACTTTTATCATCAGCAGCGCTCGAAGCGGTACACTGAGCGTCGCTATGCGTTTGTTCGCAAGATTGCCCCCAAGTCCACGCCTCTTCGGTTTGCTACCCATCGACGCGGGTCGGGCGACGACATCAAGTATGACGAGGAAGAGACCGACGAATTTGACCAAGCCAAGGGGTGGACTCCGGGTTCTGGGGTCGAGTGGGGCTGGGTCGGGCTCCCTGCACCTCCAACGGAGGAAATTTGGCGCGAGGACACGCTTGCCAAGTCCATGCGTCCGTCCAAGCTGCTCCTGTCGTCTCCGAAAGGCGTCCCAGGCGCGCTTACGCCCGGGCTGTCGGCTGCAGGCACTTCAGATGACGAGCAGGCAAACTCGGTTCCTCCTTCCCCTGGACTGTCTTTGCAGACCTACGATGTCCAGGTCAAATCGTCGTCTGGGAGCACTCACAGCAAACCCCTGGCAGAACAGATTGGGACCAAGCTGCAGCTCAACGATGCCGAGACCAAGTCGATGACGCCGTCGCGCGAAGAGCACGAAGGACTAAGAATGTTGGGCAACAAAGGACGAAACCGTTCGTTTGTATCGCCTAGCCGTGCCAATGGAAATCCGCACGACCCAGTCCCGCCTCTTCCGAATATGCTCAGCGCGTCCTCGCCCACTCGCCCCCTGCGCCGTTCGCGGTCTTCGATTGGATGCGAGCCACGCGATGCAATGTCGGAGCTTGATTGCGCAATGCCTGACGGTTCGTCGTCCAAGGTGAGATCCAAGCCTTCTCCTGCTACGGCTGGTCGAATTTCACGTTGGTTTGGGACGACAATCAAGTCGATGGTGCCGTCAAACAACCGACCCGGCACGGCTCGAAGTTCGCCCTCTGCTCGCGCCCTCGCTGAGGACATGCGCACACCAAACTCGAACTCGAACTCGAACTCAAACTCAAACTCGGAAACGGGGCAGGAAATTCTCTACCCGTGCTATTACAATAACAACAACTAGTGTATAGTTGGATATGTTGACTTGGATTGGCTTGTGTAATTGGTTTGGTTTCTGTTGGTCTGTGTCGAATAGCCCTGTTTACACGGGTTGATGTGTACGAATTGACTGGATTTGTGTGTATTGGATTTTGTTGTATCATTCAGCCTAGGTCCGGTTGAGCCCGCAAACGTAAAGAGAACACGAGCCCAAGTTGATCGAGATCAGAACTTGAGTTGGCCATGCTTCGCAACCCGCGCGGAATATATCCTAATAATAATGTTTTATGTTTTCGGGTTGATGCACAGGGTGTGAGGTATCCTGAAATTATGATCTGCGAGGATCGCCCAGAATAAGCCCGTGAAAACAAAACTTACTTTTTCGTACCTCGCGATCGGGTCTTTGGGCACTAGACATAATTCCAAGAGTAATCAAGCTGTAAACGCCATGGGGTTATAATCTAAGTAACCTTTCGCGGCTTCACCAATAATGGCATACCGATGAAAAAGATTGGACAAGTCCGGATTTGAACCGGAGACCTCTCGCACGCTCCGAGTAAGGTCGTTTGCTAAGCGAGCGCGCTACCAACTGCGCTACATGCCCTTGACTAGACGGTCGGGCCCTACGTTCCCAACTCTGGGTGCCTATAATCTTCGGAGCCTGGATCTTGTACGACTTTGCACGCATGCGGAGAAAACAGTTCTTCGTTTACTATATGCCAGAGTACAAAAGTATCCCCTACAGTGCCACAATTGGTGGAAGATCGAGTTTCACACGGGGAACAAACGCCAATTTAAGCGAATGTAGACTGTGGTTGTCAACATAAATTACCTATCAGTCCTACTATATACCTTGCGCGGGTATTTCGCGACCTGGATTGAGTTCTTAGTACCAAATGATGTTTCTACCCATGTCTAGTCATTAGGGAAATTTTATAGACATTATACGCTAATTAGCGCCCACAATACCCGTGGGCTTTTCCTGGCGTAGGCAAGCTTAGTGTGGGTGAGGGACTGGCAAACCACCCGAGATAGATGGGAACCACGTGCGTCCCACTAGATGCTTCTTACTTTATTGTCTAATATTATGTGGTCGTCTACTTGGCGCTTATCTCTTCTCTTGTTGTTGTTCCTGGCTTCGCGCCCGAGCGGTTTGACTCTTTGATCATGTAGCTCGTTAAATATGTATTTTTTAAAAAAGAAAAACAGGATCCACGTGCACGTCGAAATTTAATTACAAGAGCCTTGACAAATTTTCTTAGTTGAAAATCAATAAAATACTTGATAACCGGCTAGTTCATGGGTGAATGTAGCTATAAAGTTTCCAAAGCTGGCAATAAAGCATCCGACACAGCATTCCAAGGGCATGTAGCGCAGTTGGTAGCGCGCTCGCTTAGCAAACGATCTTACTCGAAGCGTGCGAGAGGTCTCCGGTTCAAATCCGGACTTGTCCAATCTTTTTCAACGTTTTTATTATAACTACATAAACACATTATCGACGTTTCCTAGTCACCAAGGCACAGAATTTGATACGCGACTAGGTCTAGATATGCATCCACGCAAAACCATCCATCTGTGACTGCTTCGAATGACCGACTAGCCCGAATGGCAAGTATTCTGTAAGCAAGTTGCACTCGCGTCGGCCTTGAATACTTTTGCGCAATTGATTCCCGTCGGTACAACCGCGTCCGGTGATTGATCGCCCGGAAAACTTGATTAAACATGATACCTATCTTACGCATTAATTTAACGATCACTGAAGAGTATTGGGCTCTGCAAAAGTGCTCAAACCCTTGATAGTACGGCGAGTGGTCAAACTCATACTACCGCATGCATAACATAGGACCTAACAAACGTAGGTGCTAGCGCTGGGCTAGGAGTCAGTCGAATCTAGGCACGGCCTTCAACTGAGTTTGATGTCGGACTTGGCATTGATATATTCGAAGTCAATGTGTTTAGCGTTGGCGGGTAACTTCGGCAAGTATATACGGCCTATTCGGTGTCGTCGAAGAGTTCGGCTGTGACAATTCTGCCCGACTGAGCATATGCACATGAGTCCTCTATATTCCCTTCAGACACAACATAGTATATGCGTGTGGGAGTATAAATGTGATGGATATCATGGGGGTACAAGGCAGCAACATCTAACACTCGTGTTTTCTCTCTTAGTCTCCTCATATCTTCAAAACGATGTTCAACAAGGTCGTTGCTGCTGTCGCTACATTCGTTGGTGCAAGCTCTATGCTTGTTGCTGGCCTGCCCGCCAACATCACTGAATCTGCCGTCGCTGCTCGTGCTATCAACCCTGCTGGAACCCACACTGGCCAGGTACGTAGACATATACACACAAGTGAATAACCGAGCTAACACACTATGTAGTTGACCTACTGTATGCATACTAGTTTTGTAATGAACACGGCCTCAGCTAACACCCTGCTTTGCATATAGTCGACATTGGCTTGGGCGCCTGCGGCTGGTGGAACGTAAGTACCACCTTGATTATCAGTTCACATTCAACTAACCCCTTTTGAACAGAGGAACGACGAATGTAGCTATAGGCAACATTGACATGATTCCAGGTTGCAATTTTTGATGGATTGTTATTACAGGGGTCGCCGCCATCTCCCACGAGTTGTACGACAACTACCCCGGCTACGCTGGTAAGTCGACGATTGATGCATCCCCCGGAAAGACTAATTCTTGGTGGCAGGCGGGAACCCAAACAACAACCCCGTGTAAGTCTGATTAGATATATGTATTATCTCTTGGAGAGTCCAAGTTGTCTGACACAAACTTGCTGTATGCAGTTGCGGCCGTACTGCTTCTATCACCTGTGAGCACGGTTCCGTACTACGTCACGTCAACTAAACGTACGAATTTGTGTATTTGTAGACGGCGGCAAGACTATTACCGTCGGAATCGTTGACCGTTGCGAGGGTTGCGCGCTCTGGGACGTCGACCTGTCTCCCTCTGCCTTCCAACAGGTGCGTCCAATATTATCCTGGACGTATACGCTAATCACGAATTCATACTTGCAGTTTGCTCCCCTTGCCTCGGGCCGGCTCTACGGTGCTACCTGGCACTTTAACTAAAATAGTAGCGGGCGATCGGGTTTAGATTTCCGTGTATTTCACAGCTAGAGTGTCTGAAATTCGAGGCTTTTGAAGATTTGTGCTAGTAGCGAGCGTATCGCGGTGCGCGTGCTGCAGATCGGTAATCAGCGCTAGCTTTGCGTTGGAACAACCGCGCGGATCCTCGCGTGTACATCGTCTGATAGCTTTCTCCACTTGGACGATCCCACTTATAGACATATATCCATTCGTGTTAGTATTCGATCGAATAGTAAGAGTTATATCGACGCCTACTGAATACATCGTACTCCTTTCTTATGAGCGTGCTAAGAGGCTTGCCTGCGCTTAGACACGTCATACTCCAAAGATGCCCATACGCTAAGCAAACTTGTTGATCTCCTTTGTCCCGTCTCATAATAGAACAATTTAAATGCTGGTTCTCCATTTCGCGTGATCGGGTTCGGTTAGTCTCCCATTCGTCATGGATGGCCCCGAGGCTATAGATCCCGACGACGAGTCTAGCCGCCGTAAATGAAAATCAACGAGCTCGAGTCCATCAAACGGTCTAGTCAAAAGTCAAAAAGGTACGGAATCACTTGTGCAGGCTAAAGGTGGGATCGATACGATCGATCGACTTGACACAGGGGAATGCTATCCGTTTCAGCCACCCGCGCGCATATTCGGTCTTCAAGCTCAAAACGTTCAAGAAAGCCGATATACCAGACATCCAATTTGGATTTCTTATTCATCAATGCAGTTCCATGTGTATGACCCAAAACCCATATGCAAAAAAGAAAGAAAAATGCAAGCTAAACAGACTTATTCATTCAGTATTTGCTTGAATTTGGCTAGTAGCGTCCTGCGTCGCTCGACTCGCTCGCAATCGTAATCGCAAAATCATTCTCGCTTGCTGGTTTGGCCCACTTGTACCGTTCACGGAGATACCTAAACGGAGGATACGCAGACGGATGTGCTGGCGCTGGCGAGCGCAAACTCGGATTACTAGACCCATCAGACTCGATCAATAACAGATTGATAGATGCTTACTTGGCGCTGAGCGTCGGACCGAGACTGAGTCGTGCAAAGCTGCTCGGAAAGATTGGGTTCCCGGGACTTCGTTCTGTGACTGGATTCCAAGCTTCGCCACGACTGCCTCGACTCGCTCGTCTGCCAAGCGGCGAGTTCCATCCGCCGCCACCGGGGGTGGGCGAGTTCCATCCTGCGCCGCTGCGTCCGCCCAGACCGCTTAGACCGCGAGTGCCGCCTGTGCTGATTGTGTTGGAGAGGGGCGAGATCCAGGCACCTCCGTGGTTCTTGTTTGGCAGCGGGGGACCTAGGAATTGGTGTATCGAGGGCGTGGGCGAGGCTGGTCCCGCCGGGGACGTAGTGCCACTGCCGGCCGCAACCGCACTCGGGGTGTTATCGCCGGTTCCAGTGCCGGTGCCAGCGCTGCTCCCAACTGGATGGGCGGTGGGGTGGAAGCCGGGAGACATAGGCGAGGTCATGATGCGCAGACCGACGACAGGAGATTCGGGCTCTGGAGTCTTTTCAGCGGCAGGACTCTTTTGCTCGCCGTCTTCTTCCTCTTCTTCCTCCTCGCCAATGAGCTCCATTCGACCGCCGTCGCTGCGACCACTGACGCTTCCCGCCCATGACTTGGTATCGCCGCGGCCACCGCCGAGACCCGTAACAGGCTGGTTGGCCGAAAAGTAGTGGGTGGGAGAGTTGGTGACGCTGCCTCTTGCCGATCCAGGACCGGTCGGAAAGACAGGCTCGACCCAAGCCTCGGGTTCGTGCTCCTCGTCCGAGTTGGCGTGTTCGCTGCCATGTTCGGCGTCGCGCAAGCCCCGCAAGCCGACGACAGGGCTCATGTTGGCAAGCTCGCTGATGCCGACAGGGTGTACAGCATCGTCCTCGTCGTCATCCTCGATGTCCTGATCGTCTTCATAGATATCCGAGGGGACTCCAAGCGAGCCTTTGACGCGTTCCCAGAGGGCTTCGCTGCGGGCGCGGATGCAGGCGCGTGCAAAGAGGACCCATTCCTTGTCTGGGAGTTGCTCGCGGGTGGTTTGTGTGAGGTGTGTGACGAGTTGGGCATAGGACCACCGGGTGGGCTGGGATGGCAGACCAAGGGGGTGTTGTGCAGGGGCGGCCTTGCTGGAGGGTTGGACAGGGGGCGGGAGCGGTGCGTCCTCCTCACCAGGAAATGGGGGCCAGAGAGGCTTCGGGGGCGGAGGGTCGGGAACAGGATCCTGCGGCTTTGAGCGGGGAAAGAGGGCACCGAGGAGGGCAAAGAGCTTGTGGCTCTGTGTTCCTGGTGTGTTGATGAGAGCCTCGACTTCAGCAGGGCGGTCGAGAAAGGGGAGAATTTCGCCCTGGGGGAGCGCAGTAAAGTGGGCGGGTTCGACCTTGGAGATGACACCCTGGAGCGGAGTGGTGGGTGCAGCTGGGTCGCGACTGGCGATTGCTAGTTCATAGAGCTGCTGGGGGGTGAGTTGGGGGGGACGTGCCCCAGACCTGTCCTGTGTGGGATTGAGCAAGAGGTCGACACCCGATGAGCCAGTGGAGCGGGTGCGAGCACGGCCTTGGGCAGGGCCCGATGAGGTGGGCGTGGCCTGGCGTGCAGGAGTGGGAGAGGGGGAAATCGGCGTAAATGAGGAGAATGCAAAGCTCATGCGGGAGCGTTTGCGGCCGCCTGGACCGGGCTCTTCGCCGTCTGAAGATGCGCCCGAGTTGGCCCCCCATGAGGAACGGCGCTGGTGAGAGCGTTCGCGGAATGAGCTGGATCCCCCATATGGACCAGGGGAAGGAGCATGTATTTCCTCGTCGACAACGGTGCTGGGCACACGCACAATAGTAAGGCGGGAAGTGCTGGTGCGCGGCTTGGAGTCCTCTGCATAGTGCTGTCCCCACGGATCGACCGCGGCCATGGACCCCCTCCGCGACGACAGACGGCCCTGGGGCGGCAATCCCTTGGGCGACACTGCCAACTGTCAGCACGGAATGACGTCATTCCCGCACCCACCTAATGGCATATCCAGTCGCTCAGTCGATGGCGAACGCGAACGTGTCTCTGCAAACTGCACCCGGCTCAGTGGCCGTGCGAGCGGTGACCCCGCGCGTGGGACGTAGTTCAGTGATTGGAACGACCGCGACGGGGTTTCGGGCATTGGTGCAGACTCAATCTGCACACGCGCATATAACACCCAGTCCACTCCCCATCGATGGCCCCGACTGCTTTATATGGCATCGGATCCAATCAACGCCATCTCCACATTTTCTCCAGAATACAAGTCCCATTGGCTCGCCAATCCCACTCAGATCCCCGCATCTGATCCCGAGTTCTCCTCTCCCGTTCCTCTGCACTGTACTGTACGTCACAACAAGTAATCCCCATTTTCGAGAAAACTAGCTCTCTGATCCGGCAGGGTCTGGGTCTGCTTGCTGAGCGTGGCGTAGCCCCGCCCCGCGATTGACGCCGGTACGCCACGGCAGCTCAGAGGTATTTCAGCATCCTGGGGAGATAGCCTTTGGGGTCGGACATTTGCAAGTTGTCGTCAACACTGCACCGCCAGGTCAGAGCATGCCCTTTTTTGCAAAGTTATAGTCAAGCCACCACACTAAATAAATTTCCCAAGTTTCTCCGTTTTTGCAATCCTTTCAAACGTCCAGCCTGACATGTTGGGGAGCAATTTCCCAAGTCGGCCCCCCACGCAATTATGCTCTAGCACATCTGCAGGTGGAGGTCAGGGAATAGGTACGTACATAGCCTAGACCAATACCTTCAACTCGAGGCCACTCCAATTTAAATTCCGCACGCCGGGCGAACAAACCCTCATCAATCAATCAAACGAGGCCTTGTTCACTTGCTTTCTTGGGCTGGACACATTAAAGCCCCGCTGCAGTGCGGCTGCACGAGGGCGCGAATATTTCGCACCTGACGTTAACGTTGCCAGGAACAGCCGTGTATGTCGATCGTCCCCCCGATGCCAACGTTCTCGACCCTCGATCGAGTCCTCAGGTGAGTCCGACAATAGATTAATGTGTCCATGGATGTGCACTAATTACAATAAATTACATTATCACCCCGGCCACCAAGGTCCGTCCGTGAGCTCGACCAGCACCGGTGATTTGCGCCGGGTGTCCAAGTTAAGCGAGCCCACAGCGGATCGACTAGCCTAAACTTTGCCGATGACAACTCAATCGAATATCCCCTATTCCCCAGCGCAGATCCCGCCGGCCCAGACACGTTTCCATATTAACCGGTAGCGGATATCTAAAAAAATACATTCAGTTGCCAGACAAAGCAGACTGTCTTGCGGATATTAGGATTGCGCAACTATGGTTGGGTGTCTGTCAAAAAAGGACACGTGTGTTTGGCTGGGGATGGTCTGCGCCGTCCGTGGCATGCAATTGGCGCACACGAAGCGAGTCATTCTAGAAGTTCCGTATGACGACGACCGACTCTCAGAACACGAGGAAGGTGCGTTCAGCCGATGAAATTCAAACTCTATGTGTCAGCATGCGCAGGAGGCGGTACTCTGACGACCACCAGGCCACGTTAGATACTCCCGAGAAGCACAGCAAATAGTCATCTGCGGGATAAACCGAACTGAAATTGACGCTGAGCGCCGGTAAACTCGGAACTATTTCATGTGTAACTTGTATTTCAATAATACCAATTCTAATAGCATCCGCGCGACTATGGCCGTGGTGACTGGATGTTCATCCTGTACAAGTGATTTGAGCAACCCTAGATAATATGCAACTATAGGGGTAATACAAAGCCCCAAAAGGCCTGGGCACAGTCGCGCCTTTTCCTGTCAACTGTGCCGGCCATGATAAAACATTTCCCAGTACGGCACTAGTCTGTGTAATCTTTGACAGCTCGGTAGCGAAGAAATATCAGTCGAGGTTTTTGATTCACATGGGGCATGGCGTCGATCAGGGGCCTCGGAGCAGCCGTAGTTTATATCAGCCCCGGTCCAAGGCGGCTTTTGCACCGATCCCCCAAGATTTCCCCTCTCCTACCATGGCACCCATGAGACCCAGGCGTATTATTGCAGTTTGTGGTGCGACCGGTGAGTCGAGACGTTCTTGCTTGGGTTGGTGGTTCTGATTGCTTTGCGCTGTATAGGCACCCAAGGAGGGAGCGTCATCTCTCATCTCCAGCGTGATGGCTCATTTGATATCCGCGCGTTGACTCGTAATCCGTCATCCCCGCGTGCAAAAGGTTTGTCGTCCCATCGTTTGTTCCCCCGACCACCACTCACCGCCCTTTAGAGCTGGCAAAATCAGGAGTCGAAGTCGTACGAGCAGATTATGACGACATTGAGAGTCTTGTTTCTGCTTTCCGAGGCAAGTTCTCAATTGATCGCTTCAAGTCCCAGTCTGACCCATTCCATCTAGGATGTTACGGCGTCTTTGGAGTCACCAACTGGTACGAGGCCTTTGAACGGGAACGAGAACAGGGCTTCAACCTCGTACGAGCCGCCAAGACCACAGGCATCCAACATTTCGTATTTTCGTGCGTCGACCCTGTTGATTGACTTGCCATGCTGTGTTTGACGTTTTGATCCCTGATGTCCATGTTTGAATGTCTGGATAATTGCGATCGACCTTGCCTTGCCGCCATTATCTCGCTGATCCTGATCTTGATCCTCCCCGATCGACTGGTATGCAGAACGGGCGAACATACAGCACCACTGCATTGCCCCCAGTCAGAGACCAAGTGAGCAGAGTTCGTGGTTCTTTGATACGATTCTAATTCAATTCCATCTAGAGCCGACACAAACGATTTTCTCATCGCATCGCAAGTCCCTCGGACGAGCATCTACCTGACATTTTACTACTCGAACCTATTCCTTTTCGACGCAATTCAAAAACGGACAGATGGCAAGCTCCAGATGAACCTTGAGTTTCCAACCGATAGTCCTATTCCGAGCTTGTCGGCTTCCGACGTGGGTGGATTTGTAAGTTTGAGTTGCTTGCTTTGCTCCTTTGAGTCTCGACATGGCAAGGACGGCTTGTTAACTTTTTTTTGTGCCTGTTCCTAGGTTCTAGCTGCTTTCCGCGACCCAGCAAAGTGGATAGGACAGGATATGCGCTTGTGCACCGAGTTTATTACTCCAAGAGAATATGCTACGATATTTGAAGAGGTGTCAGGGTGAGATATATTGTTGTTCTCGTTGGCGCCGCACTTTTTCTGACTTTTGAATTCGTTGTAATTAGGAAGCACGTCGATGTCAAGGAAGTGTCCCTGGATGACTTTATGCAGGCGAAAGAAAATCACTATTCAGAAGATGTTTGGTCGGTGTAAGTGGATATCAACTCGAGTATTTTGTTCTTGGTCGTAACAATTTTTTTTTTTCGCAATGTAGGTTTCGGTGGTTCCTTGATCCAGAGTCTACAGCTGCTTTCTCACCCAAACTTGCGGCCGAAATTTATCCTGGACGGCAGACTTGGAGACAATTCGCGATGCAACATCTCAAGCCGGCCCCACCGTCGCCTACCCTGGTCATTAAGCAACAATACATGATACAACAGGCAGAGTGAGCGCAGGGATATATATGGCATTCTGGAAGGGAGCGTAAGACGTTGAACGAATACCGACGGACTAGAGTCTGTAAGAATTGATATTCCCACATGTAAAAAATCGTCCTAGGCCTGTAAAGCGACCAATTATGTACCATTTGTATTTTATTGTCATTCGATTGCATGTTTCGAAACAGAACAGTACTAGTGTGGTATAAAATAGCAAATTTGTGCGAATAGAGAGAAATACGAATCCCGAGTGCAACAAATATCTATCTCCTTTCAGAATCCCCGCGATCGGCGTCTGGCCTCATCGTCGTCACGGTCGGAATTCACCCTAGGTCCCCCGAATCCTGTACTGCGCGTCTCGTTTCGGGGCAGGGGGGCGGGGCGTCTCTGCCTCAAGGAGGCCTCGCTGCCGTTCTCTTCCATCATTGGGCTACGGGGAGGAGGGTTACGGGCTTCCGCATCATTCGTATCGTCGCTCCTCTGCTCCCCAAACAATAATACATTGGGTCGCGTCCAGAGAACGAGTCCAACGTTGAGCACGCCAGACAGCCTAAATATCGCGTGGAAAATCAACGCGGCCGTCGCTACTGGCCGATTTTCAGGACGCTGAACAGCGGTTAATTTTGGATTTGTGAACGAGAGCCATCGCGTGACCGATAAAGGGAGGACGACAATGGTATATGCGATCGGGTACCACAACATCTTGAAAGCGTTCTGTCGGATGTCTTCCTGGTCTTCTTCAAACCCCGAGTCGTTAGATCCATTTCGAACTTCAATTTGTGGCAATTCGGGGCGCCAGTACCATTTGAGACCATTGTCTCCTAGCACAATGTTGCCTCGTAGCAAAAGGAAGAGGGGAATGTAAACAAAAAGGTCACCAAACCCCGCAAGCCATAGCCTTGTTCATTGTCAGGCAGGGTGAGGTGCGAGATGATGAAACTTGCATACCAAAAGTACTCTCCCCCCAGTCGTTCCTTTTTGTACCTGCCGTTTATCCAACACCCTGTATGGTGGTCAGGTTTATTCATGGACCAGAGACAGAAATGGCGTTGCTTACAAAATGGCGTTGGTGTGATGAAGCTCGCGGTATCGTTATCGCCGTGTGGATGTGACGTATATGCTAAGAACCCGAATGTGAACACAAACGTCCACCCTATGATGACGAACACAAGCGAGTAAATGGGTCGGAAGTTAACTGCTCGGCGGAACACGACACTGTAACCAGTGCAGATGGTAATGGCGAGGGTCCAGATCGCAACGGATGTCTCGCCGAGGTATTGTATCATGCCTTGGGCGCTGCAGTATTCTCCGCAAAAGACTTGGGCTTCGTAGGCCCATTTAGCATCGAGCATGCCTCCAAGCGACATCAATAATTCGCTGATAAAGAGGTTCATCTAAAGACGTGATTTAGATTGCAGTGAGGTAGTTCCGAATGAGACTTACCATGAATATGTCGAGATGGGATCGGAATAGTTTACGATGGTGGGTTTCAGGATTCTCTCTCCGAGCGCGGCGGTACTTGACCTATTTACCATATCAGCATCACGGTTGATTTTGAAGGCTCTCAGCCAATCCTTACTTACATAAATGATAATAAACAGTACAATAACCGCAACAAACGAAATACATCCTGTCTCCGCGCTGAACTGATCAAATGACGTTAATTATGGTGCATTGGTCTGAGTCAGAGCCATGCACTTACAGCGAGGCCAATGGCCTGACCACTTGATAAGCACATGTTGCAATGTGTGCCCGATTTGAGCTGGGCTTGCCTAGCGGAATCGTCGCAGGTGATGCGCCCCATTGCGCCAAAACTGAGTATGAGTTAGGACGGGGTCGGATTGGTGCATGTTCGTTGGTGGTTCTCATCGTATATACTCGAAGTTAGCGCCAGGAACCGGATGCCACAAGCTGATAAGGGGCAATGCAGCGTCTTCTTTCATCTCAAGCTGTGTAGATCATTCACGTGGGGCGGAAAACCGGGAAAAAACAGTACTATAAAGATTAACGCGATATCGTAAAACTAATACACGGGTTTGTTTAATCTGCTAGTCGACTCGGCGCTGCTCGTATTTCGAGATAATCCACCTTTAATGGAGTTAAATTAGGTGCGGAGGTTTTTGGCACAAAGTCGCTTACCAAGCATGAATGACACCTGGGATCCATCCGAGCACCCAAAGTAGAATATTGATGATCAAGTCGGCCGAGCATCCTCGCTCTGGTTACACAGCGTTGAGGGGCAATCATTGGTTGATTATTCACTCAATCGATTAGCTCCACTTACTGATGAATACGGGGAGTGGTGGCACAAGTCTGGTGAGCACGAAGAGGTGAGCTTAGTACCCATCGAGGCTAACCAACGCGAAAATCTTACAGTGCAATAAAGTACAGAAGTACGTCGCTTCCAGACGAGGGAGGGCGGGCCATCACAGCTGGAGGGGTGATTGGTGAGAATGCAGAGGACGGGCCCGAGCGCGGCAGGGGTTTTATATAAGTGGACGGGCGCGGAAGATGACGTAAAGTACCGTCACAGCACGACTGGCCTGAGCATAGCTGGTTGAGCGTATGCAGCTGAGGCCGTGCTAGCCGCAGGCCTATCAGAGTCTAGCTTGGGATTTTATCCGCGTCGTGAGAGATGAGTTCTAGATCTTACTAGTAGTGCCCGTCAACTACTATTTTGCTAGGGGGATACATACAAGTGACGGCATCGTTGGTCACCAACGATATTTTTCAATTCCTGAAACTTGAATTTGCTAGTGTTCTCGTTTACCGTGATCCATTCAGTCAGCATTTGTTTGAATTTTACCAACTGCAGAACATGTAAATGATCATCTCGCGGATAATATGTTTCACATTTGTACCTCGTCCGGCGATCACCAGTACACCCACCTTTTCCCCCGGCTGCATCTCTCGTACGAGAGCTGAGCCTTCAAACCTCAAGCTCGTAGTTTGTGTTCCACCGCCACGTCCTGGCTCAAGCGCCAGAAGCTCTCGTGTATTGGGGACCTCTTCCCAATCGGTAGAAGTCGGACGGGCTGTGGCGAAACGAAGGTTGGGAGGCGGAACGGAACGCCTCCTGTTGAGTCGGCGATAACGTGCAGCCTCGAACCATGCGCACGGAGAGTTCAAGGTGCGGGATGACGACTCTGCCCAAGGAAATGACACTTCCCGTTGAATCACAAACACTATCTTTTGGAGTGGCCGATGACCCAGAACGGGGGAGCGGAGGTATAGCAGCGAGCCATTACATCGGGAGGAGAACTGCTGCGCGAATGCGGGAGCGTGGACGGCCATCGTCTCCAGTCTGCGCTCGTAAGTTCGGCAATAGAGCTGGGCATAGTTAAGAATTATGTGGATGATTTCAAGGGGCAATTGCATAAAGCGGAGGATATCCATAACGAGTCGTGCACGATCGGATGCTGGCTTCCATCGTGATGTCGATCTTGGCTGGGTGCTTATTTATTGGGTACAAGTTCAAGGTTAATAAAACTCGCTGATGATTTCCTATGGTACATACTTATTTGTTTCAGCGTGCGACCTTACCTGCCTTGGTGAGCGGCCAGATGTCTGTTTAGTAGTTGGGTGACGGGGGGTGCTGGCAGGCATAGGAAGTCAGTTATGATTTATAATGCGGTTTGAGTTCCGTCACCAAAATGTGCTGGGCGCTTGGATGTAAGCTAAGTGCTGTGCATAAATTGCGCTATGAAATAATTATTCTCAGAGCCCATTTCAAAGTTTCGGGCTCAAATACTTAGGATTGATACCGTGCACGCATAGCATACGGCCAATTTAAATTTATCGTCATCAGCCCTAAAAAGCCTATCCGTTGTTCATGCGAGTGGTCCGTAGTCAAAGTCTGATTGAGCTGAGGTATCGAATTACTTTTCTCCACGGGAAAGCAGAAACCATATAGTCGATCTCCTCAGGATACTCGTTCTCCATGTGTTCGCTTGGCTACTGTACCAATGGTTGACAAGCGCAACCCTTGATTGGGCGCAATCGGTGAAATGACGTTGTTTCTTCCCAAATATAGGCAAATTTGCAAGGCCCGTCAAGGAGCATGTGGAAGGAATCTACTGTATATATTGTACTAAACGCATTATAATTGCCATATAGTTTACTTTATAAAACAAATGACCATGTCAAGTCCTTTATTCAGCCAGGAACTGTTTCCAGAGTTTGACAAGCCTCCTGCCAGGGCTAAGTGAATGCGGCCAAATCACGACCCCTCCAAGGCCCCGCTCTAGCCAGGCTTCGATCATCATGGTCGCGGGAACAACTACCCACATAAACACCCACAATGTCATAAGTCGGCTTTGTAGGTTTGGCGACGAACTCGAAGGTGAGCTCGATTTTTGCTTTATGTCCGTTTCTGAGGAGCAGCTTCCGTTGCTATTTGCTATTACACGTGGCTCAACGCTGAGTGTATCTGCTTTCTCTGTTTGCTTGTCGACTTGCGCGAGTCCGAGGGCGTCTTCAATAATTAGCCCAATCCCTTGTATAAGGAAATACCCAGTGACGCGCCTCAGGTCCATTCCTTGGCCCATCCCCCACATACCTAAATCGTGCAGCAGTCCAGACATTAGGAATACCCCCATAACTGCACCCATCCGCATCCCCAAAATGCTCCATCGGTCGGCGAGCCGAGATGTCTTTTCGGCTCCAGAATCCGTGACGTGCGGTTCAAAAATATTTTCAAACGCGCCCCCAACGAATTTGCCGATGTATTGACCCACTGCCGAGCCAGGTTTGCCTCCTGCAATCCAGAAGTTTCTTCTGAATGTGGAGTGCCATCTGCGTGACCAGAAGTCGCGAATCGAGGTTGCTTTGAGTGGGTTGTCATATAGAGGCGGCCATTCTTTCTTGAGCGCGGATGCTGGGAGCGAAAGAGGTGAAATCGTTGGGGGAAGCCAAGTGAGAGGGGCGGCAAGTAGCGTAACTAGATAGTGGCCAGATGCCATGGAGTGCCATATAACTTGTCCCGCCATAAACGCGATCAGGACTGCAGCCAAGGCCGGGTGAGGAAAAGGTATTTCTAAGTTTTTGGTAAAATGTAAAGAGTGTCGGTAGATAGTGTCGCCTTGTGGTTTCCCGAGCGTGCCTATGTTCTCGATTATAACGTGGAAGGTATCGTAGATGAGTAGATGCTTGGCGAATAGATAGAAGGTATGAATATAAAACTGAAGGTGTGATGTGTCTCCTCGGGTATCTTGTGGCTTAAAGCAGGGGCTATCGTTGTTCCAATGCTAAAAGAATAGTCAGATATCTTGGAGTACGATAAAGGGAAATGTGAACACAAACATACTAGGCATCTAGCATCGAGAAGATAGCTAAGTGTGTTGACCAAGCAATGTTTACACAAAACAGTTTGCCTCGTGCAGGCCAATCGACCATCGTACTTGGGTGGTTCGTCCAAAAAAGCCATTTCGAGAAGCCTCATAAACATGGTAAACCCGACAACGCATACCCCGAAATTAAAGGTGTTAAGCCAGGGGTCAGTGAATGCGAATTTCGTGCAGAGATGCCAGGTTGAAGCCAAAGCGACTGGAATGAACCATAGCCGCAAGGGAAACAGATAGGGATTCACAGTAGCGTAGGAGGTAGCAAGAACGGAAAGCTGGAAAGCCAAAAAGGGCGTCGAATATAATTCCTGACGAGCCGTAACCTATATAAAAACACGCAAGAGCTTGAGAAAATGCATTGCGCCACCATGGAGAAGTTTCAGACTCACATCGGGGCCCATTGAGTAATAGAATACTAAATCAGAGGAATGTGCAGGTCGAGCGAAGTTCAATGCTAACACTGCTATCAAAGGGCAAATGTTCTGTTGGGAGAGTTGTGGATTGGGGACGTGGCCGAATAACGATATTTGTGGCGCCATCATTCGAGGTGTAATTATGTCATCCGAAGTGGTGATCGCTGACGATCTGGCGCAGCTCACCTTGTTCGCGATTAGTGTTCCCTATAGTGTTCCCTATAGTAAGAATAAATGCGGTCTTTTTATCGAGCTTCGCGGAGAATGCATACATATGCCTTGTATTTGGCGCGGGGCGCGCATCAGGTGGACGTTTCAACCGGCGAAATTCATCCTAACTATGGTTTTGTTATTGGTATCATGTAGTGGCACTGTAACTGGACGTGGCAACTTTGGCTTTTTATTTCTCAGGTTGATCGGTTATTAATTATAACCCATTACATGGGATCTGTGTTTAGTCCTAGTCTCTAGCGGGAGGGGGGGGGAATTCTGATTTGAATCAGCTATGGCTACCAGGGCGCCAGCTCCTACATACGACGAGCGAACGGGGGTAAACAAAAGTGCTGTATACTCAATACTTTACTACGTCTTTGTTGTTATTAATTGTAATAAGAGGCTTGTAATGGCTGTCTTACTGGAATACTCATCGACAAATTGACCCGAACGTTAGTACATTCAGGCATGACGGAACGTGTACACTTTCTTCTGTCTTCTAGTGGCACGCGAAACTGCAAATTCAAAGCGAGTTGGGACCGAGTGAAGATGAAAAAATGGGTAGATTTATTATCAAAACAATCAAAATACGTCTCTATTTCTGGAGGTGTTCTAAAACTTTATAAGTGTTGCTCGGGGTCGCCCGATAGGAGTAAAACGAAATAAAGGGAAGCTCTACATAGTATCGCGTTAGGAAGCAGGATGGAACTTTATGAACTTGACTCACAGTCTAGATATGCGCCGAATTGGCCCAGAAGCGAAGCGCGTGCCGAACGGGGCTGATATCAAAGGGTATAGCAAAAAATCCACGACGGGCCCATGCATCTATCATCAAGGTCGCAGGGACAACAATCCAGAAAGCTGTCCATAGCTTCCCCAACCCGTTGTCGACCAATGAGTTCTTTCGAACTACTCTCTCCTGCTTCGGGTACCCTGTTATAGATGCTTTTAGGGAGATTTTCTGAGAGTCCTCCATGTCGGTAACTTCTACCCAGATGTCCACATCAAATGTCTTCTCCAGGAGTACAATTATTCCTTGGAGGACGAAGTATGCAGTTACCCGTGAGAACTCCATCCCTTGACCCATGCACCACATTCCAAAGTCGTGTACTAGCCCGGAAACCAAGAAAACACCAAGTACGGCGCCAATGCTTCCACCGATCTCCCAACCCAATTTCCCACCCGTAGAGCAAAACCCGTGGCGGAGAACTGAGTGCCATTGATAAGACCAGAAGTTATGAACGGAAGTTGCGTGGAGGGGACTGCCAAAGAGTGGTGGCCAGGATTTGGCCGGGTTTGGGTAGAAAGGGGCAAAGAAAAACGTAAGGAACAGGTGCACAGTCATAAGCGTATTGCACGCCAAGAGGCCCGCGAGAAGTGAAATAAAACAGGCGGTGAAGAATGGCGAAACCGATATATCGCCAAGGGGAGATGGAATCCGTGTTCGGACGAAAATTGTGCCCCCGTCGGTAGAGCCGACAGAGCCGACCAGCGAAATTGTAGTATGCAACACGGCATAGGTCAGGGCGTGTTTGAGGGCCAAAAAGAGTGTACCAACTTCGAAGTCGAATAAAGTCGATGTAGTTCTGATTTCTGTAGGAAGGTGACAATCATAGCCTAAATTCCAGTGCTAGAATAAAGTCAGGCAAGGATTTGTAATGACGTTTGTACTCACCAAGCCACGGAGGTCTAGCGAGTAATCAATTACGTCTAATAGGTGCTTGAGTGAGAAAAGTGACGAGTGGGAGCAGTCGACCTCGGATTTTCGCTTGAGCGGCTGGCTTAGAGTGGCCAAAGCAACTAATCTCATGGCAAGAGCGCAACCAGCAGCTCCAATGCCAAAGTTCCATATGTTGAATGGCGAATTGAAGATCGCATAACTGATGCAGGTTTGATAGATAACAAATAAAGCAATAGGTGTGAGGATGTTGCGGTAGGGAAAGAGGCGTTTGTTACTCGAGTAATATATCGCGAGTAGATATGGTATAAAAGGAACGATTAGGGCAGAAATTGTGAGCTGCCGCCTAGATTCAGCCTGAAATGTAGCAAGTTGAGAACGAATGTCAGAGTCGAATACTACAGTCGTACGATAGGAAAATTAGTAAGAGTGAGTTGAACCTACGACTATCATAGTTTTGAGAGAGGACAGTTGTCCTTGAGCGAGGGTGGTAGTATTGATTTTGTTTGATGTGTCAACATTCAAGGCAGTAAGGCGCACGGTAAGCGCCAGGATCCCTGAGAGGAGCGCACCACACCGGTACCCCCGTATTCGCACTGCTCGGCGCTAGCCTGGCAGAAATTAGTTACGGCCCTCGACAGCTAAGTACAGTGTTAATTTTACCGGAGGTTTTGTCAACCCCTCGGGCTACGTGACGAACTTTCATCCCTGTTCGAAATAATGGCTCAGCACTCAAATTTCGACCGAAGGCGAATAAACGGCCCCGAGTCAAGTTCCCATCCCATCTTTGAAGGCAACGAGACAGAGCAAACCCTGAAGTCTGTTCGTATATCTCGGAAGAGCAATGAAATCCGGCCTATTTGTGAGTGCAAGATAAATTTGATGTTCCTGATCGCTGACGTCTGGGTTGCAGTTCTCCAGCTTGGCCTCGTGACCCAAGCAAATGGATCGGCTTATATCGAAACCGAAAAGACTAAAATCGTTGTTGCTGTGTAAGTAGGCTAATGTTGGAGCTCGAATAGCGTATTAACGTTGTGTAGGTATGGTCCACGAGAAATTAAAGCGGGCTCCTCGTATAATGAGAACGGCCGATTGAAGGTGGAGGTCAAATTTTCTCCTTTCTCGTGTGTGCGAAGAAGAGCTCCTATTCGAGTATGTTTACGTTAGTTCTAGCCCACCGCTAGCTTTACACAAGATTCTTCCAGGACGCGGAATCGCCGACACTTTCCGCCCAAATATACCAGTCCATCCTTCCTGCTGTTCGCCTGGAGCATTTTCCGAAATCCCAAATAGACATCTATGTTCACATTCTGGAAGTGGATGGCATAGAATCGTGTGTAGGTGCTGCGGCAACAGCCGCAAGTGCAGCTCTGGCCGATGCAGGGATTGATATGCTTGGACTCGCGATCAGCTGTACCACAGCTGTCAATAATTCTCCCAGCTCACCACTGGAAGTACTACTAGATCCTGATCACCAAGAAGCAGAGACCGCTCGAGGATTGGTTACAATAACCTGCCTGCCTGCGCTTGGCACAATCACTAATGTCGTTCAATCCGGGCTCGTTCGACCAGATGAGATGATTAGTGTGAGTAAACACAGTCGCGCTGTCGCCGCACTTTACACTAACCCGTCGAAGTGTATAGAGATATGCGTAAAGAAGTGTGAGGATATTCATTTCGTGGTGGCCCAATCGCTATTAGAGTCCGCCGAAGCTCGAAATAAAAATCACAATGAACCATAGTTTTAAACAAGGTGCGACCAATGCGAATGGTGTCCTGGGATGGGTGTATGCGAGTTTTATTAGGAATATAGATCGGGACAATAGAATCCAGATTCGTTTGTCTCGGGTATCAGGTCTCTATTTCGGTTTTGCGGAACCCTTGGGTATACACTCCTTCTCCCAATCATCTGGGGTGAGCTTCTGTACGTGTTCCCGGAATGCCGTTAAGGTACAGAATTCCGGAAATCCAGGTAGATGGTCCTTGGGAGCTGCACAGGCCGGAAGAACGAGGTTACGATTTTGATAGCGCATCCGTACAACTGAATTTTTGTTAACCTGGTGAATAATCACCACGAGGGCTCACTCACAATGACTTGAGATTGGCTTTTTGGCGAATATCCCCAAAGAAAATGTAGGTTGGGCAGGTTGTGGCGCGCTTTCGCTGAATAGCTCGAACGTGATAGACGCAGCGAAATCAGGCCAACTATAACCTTGGGTGAATGCATATTCAGCAGTACCTCTGAGCAAAAGAAGCTCACCGATTGTTGAAAACATCTAGTGTGGTACATAGTCCAGCCAGTGTTGTATCATGACACGCTAAAACCCTTATCTTGGGGGCCATCGTTCCGTTAGCGAGGGAATTCATTCCTTCGGTCATCTCTGAGAGTAGGCGGCCCATGGCGAGGCGACGAAATTCGTTGTCTTTATCTGCAAGCAATGGGGCGTGTAATTCATAAGTGAAGCGTTAGGTTAGAGCGCAATCTATATTCTTACACCCTCGGAACCACTCATCACATATAGCTTTTTCCTAATGCAAGGTTTAGGCTAGGGTACTAGTCGTTTCGGGAATAAAATGCTTGCCAGAGTATCTACTAGACTGGGGTCGCGAAATTCGGGGGGTATACGGATACCATGAACATCTGCTGCACGAATCGTATCCATTATACCTGACAGACGTGGTTTTCCGTCCTTTCGATCAATGTCAGATGGGTGAGAGTATCAGATGCGTGTATATCTTGGGAGACATACAATTCTAATGGGATTCCCACCAATATATTTTGATAGTTTAGAGTCGAACTGCTCAAGCTTGGGGTTATTATCCCTTGCGGCAGCTTATTTGTTATAAGTGAGGATTATCCATTATATATAATAAACACAAATTTCTAGCACATACCAATATTGAACGCTAGTGCTAGTTCTGCCAACCTGCCACACCCCGCTGTATTTCCTATTAAATTTTCGGTACTTCGATGCCTGAAAGAAATACTTGTAACCACGACGAACCGAGGAGCCACAAGCCAGCAGGTTACCTTGATCGTACGTGAGGGACAAAGCCTTCCCTGATCTTCGATTTGGGGTAAAGCCCATATATGACTTGCTGCAACGTTTCAATCGTACGGGGCATATTGGTCGATCTGTACCCAAGACTTAATATGAAATATCAAAATAGAAGGAAAGATGAATACCGAAAGTAGGCGATATCGTGAGAATCAAGCACACTGGGTAGAAGACCTAATCTGGAGACAAAACACTAGATGTTAAAATAACTTTTAATAGGAACGACGTGAAATACCTATCGACGTAAAGCTTTCTTAGCTCCTCCCCCAATCGGAGTGTAGACTAAAGAATTTTAGTAAACAATTTAACGAGCAGAAAATAGGCTTCAAAGGTACCTTTCGCCCAACGTCTGTCAATTCTCCCGGTAGGCTAGGTTGGGCGTCGTTACAGCTTGCAGGTGTCTCAACGCATCATACTCACCATTCCCCCTCCTTTGCATATCCATTGTTTCGCTCCGAAAGTCTTTGAACTTCGAAAGCTTCAGATGCCTCGCCATTCCCCAAAACGGCCGCTTTGAATCTTCGGGCACTTTTGCACATATCCCAGAACGCAGGAATGCTTGCTGGTGGTCCTGTCATTCGGATGCCAACAGGGGTTCGTTCTCCTGCAAATACACTCAGAATTTGAGCCTGATATAACGCACCTCTAGAGCTCACCATGTCGTACATAAACATGCACTTGTTCGAGTTTCAAGTTGAGGGGTGCTACGTTGTATTCTTTTTCATTCAATGGACCCATGTTTGTTAGACAGCTATCCGAGTTGGTCGTAACGATTGTCAATTGGTGTGCAAGAGCCTCAGGCAGTGCAGGCAAATTAAAGAAAAGCGGCAGAATTCGAAGCGGGTAGGGAAAGTGCATCCAGGGCGTGTTCTGTTCGCCAAAGGAGATTTAGCCAGCCGAAAGCACGCACGATGAAATTCATCCAGACCGAATTTCACAAGCTTACAGCAAACGCCCATTTGATAGTCCACATAACCTTGATTCCGGCCTTCGGGGTGATCAGAGGATCATCGGAAAACTTCGGGTACTAGCAGTTGAGTTGTATCCGGATATAGCGACCACCTTCTATTTCGGGGGATCGGCCGAGTCACACTTGCCAGCATTGTGTATGCACTTGAAAGTGATCTATATGCTGAAAAGTGACCACAACCCGAGCCCAAGAATAGTACCTGAAATTTATTTTCATATCAATTTCTCTGACTGGATGGATCTGAAAACAACTAAATTAAACACACTGCATCAGAGTACAGGCCAATGTATATGCAAGTGGGAGTTTGTGATGATAAATTTCAAAAAATTCGCAGCATTTATAGCACATGCTCTTCCCCTGGAAAAGAGCACCCCTTACCTAGGTTTCCAAGTTTTTGAACTTTCATGGTCAGTATGAATGATAAATCTGATTCCACCCCCTACCTTTGAGTGTTACTCTAACAGCCTAATTTGGTAGCTCTGAACCTGGTATGTATATTTGAACTTCAAAAATCGGCACTTGCTCATTGTACTCTTGCATATTTTGCACTCCAGTTTAGTTTAGTTGTTTTCAGATCCATCCAGTCAGAAATTGATATGAAAATAAATTTCAGGTACTATTCTTGGGCTCGGGTTGTGGTCACTTTTCAGCATATAGATCACTTTCAAGTGCATACACAATGCTGGCAAGTGTGACTCGGCCGATCCCCCGAAATAGAAGGTGGTCGCTATATCCGGATACAACTCAACTGCTAGTACCCGAAGTTTTCCGATGATCCTCTGATCACCCCGAAGGCCGGAATCAAGGTTATGTGGATGGGCGTTTGCTGTAAGCAATACAGTCGGGCGCTTATTACACACGAATATTATCCTCCTATTGCTCCGGCATGTGGGCTGGTTCCGAATGCAATCTCGCATTGGGTTTTTCTTTTTCTTTTTTTCTTTTTACAAAGTAGAGTTTGCATTTGCACCTATTCCAAGACTGCGTCCCCAAGATCTCAGCCAACCCATGCTATTTTCTCCTCTGGGTTTAGATATTGGTACGGGGTGCGACTGTTGGGAACCTTGAGAAACGATATATGGTACCACTGGTAATATAAAGTCTGATTGTATACTCACTGGGACCGACAAGCATCTCTCGAAGTGAAACGGCCAGTTTCTTCGACAAGGGACCTAGAAAAATCGATGCGGTTCCCCACACCACACCTTGAAAAAGTGGCGACACGACCTGAGACAAAAGGTTAGGTCTTATAAAACAGATGAATAATGTTACACTTTGCCTGGTCTCTTATAGTTACCCAAATAATATTCCCCCATTCTATACGCGAGGGCACCTCATATTTTGAGACTCCAGCTCCTCGTGTGGCGATATCCAGTCTAGACAGCTCGGCTAATGCAGTGCCTTCAGCAACTGGTTGGTCAATAACTTCCCGGCTCCTAGATTTCTCGTCTAAAGTTGCCGCATTTGTTTGAAGGTGTATAAATAGTTTTACTGATAAAAGGTAAGACTGTTCAAAGCGCAAGTCGGGCAACGTGCGAATGGGTAACGATTTAGAATACGATTGGTCGTATGAAGCTTCTCCTCGAAGCTTCGACTGATCATGAGGTTTCCAGCCAAATTCTGGCAAATGTGATGGGTCGAGCGAAGTCATGGTTGAGATTAAGACGCGATGACCCAAGATATAATTTAGCAGGGAAAAGGATGGATGGATCTTATCAGATTCCCGGATCCTAGATAAGATGCAACTCGCTTATGCCTGTCAGGCAAGTTTCACTTTACTTGGTTCAGTTTCCGACCACTACGCTACCGATGTTCTAACTTCCAAAATCGACCCACCTCATAATATTTCTCCTTGATACCCGCAATTTTTATTTCACCCCAGAGGCCATAGAATAGATTCATAGATATAACTGATACAGAATGGCGGAGGACAATGTTGTTGCAGCGTTGAAGGATATTGCGTATGGCAGTGTGAGGACGTTCGCTTTTCTTTTATTAATATGTTAATTGAATCCGAGATGTAGGCCGCGGGGATGGTATCCAAAATTTTTGAGCATCCCTTTGACTTGTGCAAAGTTAGGCTACAATCGCAAGTACTCGATGCTACTGCTCGATTCTCGGGCCCCCTGGATTGTCTCTACAAAACCTGGAAATTCGAAGGAGTTCGTGGACTCTATAGGGTATGTTTATGTATTTAATTTAGCTCTTTGTTAATTGATCATCCGTAAATGAAAAGGGGTTACCTATGCCAATTGTTGGGGCGATGGCTGAAAACGCGAGCCTTTTCCTCGCCTATAACAAGATACAAGACGCTTTACTCGGTTATTCTCACTTTCACTCAAGTACTAGCCACAAGATTACGTTAGATGGCATCGCCATTGCTGGAGGAGGTGCCGGGACGGTGGCAAGCTTCCTGCTGTGAGTTGGTTCCTCGGCCAGTCCTACCCGCGTTGGAAATTGAGACATATCGTTCTATAGCACACCCATAGAACTTATTAAATGTAAGATGCAAGTCCAAATGATTGCAGCTGAAACACGCATTGCCCCTGTACTTGCGACATCGGGGGGCACCGCATCCGTAACGGCCGTTCTACCTCGTCCTACATTCAACCAACTAGAGGGCCCGGTCTCCCTCATCTTTTCTGTTATCAAAAGCCACGGCATTCGAGGACTCTGGTATGGCCATACGGGGACACTGCTACGCGAGACAGGTGGTGGTGCCGCTTGGTTCACCACGAAAGAGGCCATCTGTCGAATGCTCGCTCCGGATCCGCGCGACCTTGGGTTGCACCAGTCGGCACTTGCTGGAGCCTGCGCGGGAGTTTCGTATAATGTGGTTCTGTTCCCTGCCGATAGTATCAAATCTACTATGCAAACCGAGGAAGAGCTACGACCGAGGCTGCCTGGCCAACCTCGACCCACGTTCTTAGGGACTGCACGTGCCATTTGGCACGCGCAAGGGGTGAGGGGATTTTATGCTGGAATGGGTGTAACTGTAGCGAGAGCTATTCCCAGTAGTGCTATTATCTTTGTGACCTATGATGGTCTGGTGAAATACTTTGGGTAATCTGTATCGATATCACCATGCTATGTACTTTATCCAATAGACTTTGGGATTTACGTTAGAAACTAATGTGGGATTATATGTGTTCCTAGCACATCATTTGTTCCATGCGTTGGCAGACTCGGAGACGAATTCAAGCGTCAGTCTGAAAAATATTTCGAGCTAAATTTACCTAGTGAATCTTGACTTGTTCTTCCAGCCATGCCCAAAGTTTCTGCCCAGCTTCCTCGCTTGAAGTATCTGCACGAGGCTGTCCAATTATTCCCCATGGAACTAGATACTACAAGAATTCAATCTAATCACCCCTAGTTATAAACGGGTCGCGAAATTAGCTACCTTGCCCGAGTACTCCAAGTCTTCGACACTTGTCCCAGCGTATAATTGTGTCAGCGCGCCATAGTCTGTATTCCAAGTCATAGTATAGTCCTGTAAGGTTACAGTGCGTTCCGATCATGCTGCCGTGGCGTCGCGGCGGTCAGATTGACTTACCATGATACTCTGTGCGACACTAACAATGAAGCCTCTTGGAACATATCTCCACAACTCACTCTTTATCGCTCCTTTGAGAAAAATAGACCTTAGTATCTATATGGCCAATTTTTAGACGACTCACCCGGATGGATAGCGATTGACACAATGCCTTGAGCCCGATATCTGCGGTGGAGCTCATTGGAAAATACAATATTCCCCTGGAATGTGTTTGTTTATCCAGAGTACCTCGGCGTGCAGCCCCCGTTCTTACCCATTTACTTTGCGAATATAATACAAAAGGCCCTAGCTTTTTTCTGGCTTCGTCCGCCGCAGAGCTATTTGGTTCAATACTGACATAATCTATTCCACCCTTTGGCGCACTCCGATGTCCCATGCTGGTTGTCGTTACAACGCGAACTTGGCCATCTATATATTCAACGTTTCACGCCATTAGCGATACCGTAATGCACGTGAAATTAATTGCACTCACTAGAAATTTGAGCAGTGTGAATGAGGGCGGGTAGTAGAAGTGTTGTGAAAAGGAAATGACCAAGTACATTCGTTCCAAATTGAAGATCATGTCCATCTGCGGTCTTTGTATCAATTGGTGGTGCCATTACACCCCCATTGTTGAACAAGACGTGGAGCTCCCGTTCTCTCCTGAAATTAGCCCCTATATGAGCTTGCAACCTAACTTAACCGTGCCACATACTCTCTAAACTCGGCGGCTGCCCTCCTGACGCTGTTGAGGTCGGCGAGATCAAGCTCAAGGAATATGGGCGATTTTCCGTTGGTCTCGTTTTTGAGCCATTCAATCGCCTCTTCTGCTTTAGACTTGTTACGCGCCGCGAGGTAGACCTTTGCACCTTTGCTAAGTAACACCTAGAGGCAACCACAGTGAATATGCGCTTTTCACCGCCAATATTGTTGGATATGTGTTTGGCCAAACCTTGCAAGTTTCTTTCCCAATGCCCGCATTACCACTTGAGAAAATATTCAGAGCAAAACATATAGGGGTACAACATGTCCCTACCCAGTGACGATCATAACTTGTCCCGACAAGTCTGGAATCTGATCTACTGACCAGCTAGGTTTTGGAAGGAACAACTCTCGGTAAACGCTATATGCGGTACCCATGATTTACAGCATTAAAAAGGGTGGGGGAGATATTTGAACGCTAGTGGATACCCGGGTGCGAGAGGCTGCGGCACTAAGTGAGTTTGCACGTTTTTGTTTTTTGTCTGCCCAACGCCATCCATACAATTTACAATTTATTTGGATTGTGGTGGCGTACAAATAAAAAACATCTGGTGGATTCTGGTCAATATTTTGCTTGCGATTTGGTGTCGCAACAAGTATGGCCAATATTATTATTATACTGTATATCACACAATACAGAGCGAGCATAATTAATGTATAAGATTAGTGGTGTTGACTGTTTCTTTGAACCGTAATTATATTAAACCAATCAATCTCCTAGTGCTGCCAGAGAGTTACTGAATTGTAACCTCACAACAATCGTCGTTGAAGCCGCTCACGTCTTGCACAACTGCTCAGGTGCCAGCCAAAGTATCAGCTACTATAAATCCAGCTCGACCGCAAGTTAAGGCCCTTGCGTGAAAAAGGAACATTCAAGTGCATTTATCCGCCAAACAATGAGAACGGACCTGGCAACCAGCCGGTAAAAGCATGGACAAGTCCGGATTTGAACCGGAGACCTCTCGCAGCTTTGAGTGAGGTCGTTTGCTAAGCGAGCGCGCTACCAACTGCGCTACATGCCCTTATCGCTCAGTCGATCTGAAAATATATAAACGCTTCATTGCAGGATGCTAAGTATGGAATATTGTCCAGCACACGATATTATAGTTGAGTATCTCGGAATTCGAAGCTATTGAAAATCCTCCAGAGCTTACTCCCTTGAGGAATAATCATTCGTTTCTGAAAGGCCCTTGGTCATCGAGCTCATACCCCAGAACAAATAAAGGGGTGGGGTTAGCGTATGAGACGGTTACTACAAATTTGGGGAACTACCAGGCAGGGCCCTCTGGGGAGCCTCATGGGGATTGTAATTGGTCTCTTGGACAAGTATTGCATCTGGAACAACACGCGCACCAATTCACTGCGAATAGCCGGTTAACTACTTAAACTTCAACTATAGGAGGTGGGACTGAAAATCAGGGAGGTCATGTCTACAGATAAATTTCACCAACAAAAAGCGAGTATACTTGAATTCTGAGCTGGGTTTGCTGTAAGGGACTTACATATTCGATGAGGCAGCTCAAAGCGAATTTTGGGTCCTTGAGTGAGCTGGCACAATCAATTAGGTGTAAGGCTTCGGAGTCGAATTCAGATTGTCAAAGTTGATTAGAATAAATTTATTGCTTCTCAAATTCGCAAATTCTAACTTCTGGTAACTCTAGTCAGTTGCGTCTAATTACGATAATATCTTCAAAAAGTTCACCATCATTCATCCATAAGAGGGCCACTCATGTCGATACCTAGTCCCAACCAGCCTAACCAGCTGTTCACACTCTTTCCATCTCCGATTTCTGGTTTTTGATATGAAACCTACCGCCCTGGTTGGCATTACTTTCCTGCTCGGCGCAGCTTCTGCGGTACGTGAGGGGCATCCTGAGTGCCATGAAGTGTAATGACCATTCGTGAACTCGATGATAGACTCCCATTCGTCAATCATATCGACAGCCAAATCAAGCTCGCAGCGCGAGTCGTTTGGGGCAAACAGGAGACTATGATGGCTCATTGAACGAAAGGGCGCAGCCCGACTCGGCCGGGGCTGCTGGAGCTATCCCGGTCCTCAGAAGCCTGTGGCGACGTCGCTGTGGTGATGGATCCGCAAGATCGAATGATGGAGGCGCAGGAACCGGGCGGTGGTGGGATCTCCACGATTGTGGTCATACTGTCGAATCACCCCGGCCAATTGTCGAACCTCCTGTCGTCAGGCGTTGGGGCATCGGGCTGGGTGCTACTGTGTCTGCTACCGCCAACTTTGGTGCCGATGCTGCCGGGGCCGGTGAGCCTAGTGCCGCCGGACTTGGTATTGCCGAAACTAGTACCGCTGGGTCGGGTACCACTGAGCCTAGTGCTGCTGGGTCTGATTCTGCTGCGGCTTCCGCTAGTGAGAACCCCGCTTCTGGGACTACTGCTCCTGGGGCTCCCTGCGGTTCGAGTTCCACACAGCCTCCGGGCACCGAACCCGCTCCAAATGAACCATCCACCTCCCCACCAACTGGCACCGGGCCTCCGGGCAGCCCAGCTGCTGGAGAACCTAACGGAAGTGGGCCTACCCCTCCGTCGACTGGTTCTGAACCACCCGCCAACGAGCCTTCCGCTGCTGAACCCGGCGCCACTGCACCTACTCCAGGTGGGGCCCCTTGTCCATGCACGTCGACTTCTACGCAACCCTCGGGCGGAACCAATGGCACTGGGTCCCCTGGTACTAATCCCGCTGGTGTACCTCCTACTTCGGAGCCAAGTTCTGCTGAACCGGGTGCTGCTGGGTCTCCTTCCGGATCAACTGCTGCCGGGCCTCCAGCTGCCGAACCTCCCGCAGCCGGACCCCCTGCAGCCGAACCTCCCGCAGCCGAATCTCCCGCCACCGAGCCTCCTGCTGCCGGGTCTCCCGCTGCTGGACCCCCTGCCGCCGAGCCTCCCGCTTCCGGGCCCCCTGCTGCCGAATCTCCCGCAGCCGGGTCTCCCGCTGTCGAACCTCCTGCCGCCGCACCTGGCGCTACCGGAGCTCCTTGCGCTGGTGCATCCACGGAAACTGGTGGCGAAACCGCAGGCACTGAACCCCCCGCAGTTGGTCCCAATACGACCGAGCCCCCCGCCTCCCCGCCAGCTGATGCTGGATCATCCTCCGGCTCACCTTCTGTTGCAGGGTCTGGTACTCCCGAACCTCCTACCGAGTCCAGTCCCACCGGATCTTCTGGTGCCCAATCTCCTGTTTCTGAAGTTCCTTTGACTCCTAACGAACCTCCTGCTGCCACTGAGCCCAATGCAGCCGATCCCGCTGGACCTGGAGCCCCTTCTAGCTCGGAGCCCACACAACCCCAGGCGCCTTGCGCCGACGGAGGATCTGCTCCTGCTGGGTCTTCGCCCGAGTCGACTGCGAACGGGCCTGCCGCCGGAGGATCTGCATCTGCTGGGCACGGGCAGGGATCAGGTGCTGAGGCGCCAGCAAATACGGGGCCTGCCACTGAGCCACTGGCAGCCGAGCCGCCCTCGGGCACATCAGGTCAAACCAATGAACCAGCGGGGACCCCATGCCCATGCCAGAGTGGTAAATCTAAGAAGCCATCCCAATAGCAGAGGCGCCGGTAGAATAAAGTAGAAAATATGGTTTTAGATTGTAAACATTTAGTACGCCTGGTGCGTTGTAACATTCCAATTGATGCCAAACCTCAAAATTAAACCACCATAACTCACTTCAACAAATCACCTTCAATCGATTTCCCACTTATCCATTTCAACTTGGCGGAAATCGTAAGCGTTCCCATAAGCTCGTCCAAGGTAGTTGATGGGGCCGTCTACGAAATTAGTGGGCATATCCAAGTTGGGGTGTTGTAACATGGACTCCATCCCTCTAGGAAACTCAAGTTTCACTGAACAATCAACGCTTAGTTTACGAGGGCCAAGCAACAAAAAACCACTAACGTACTTTGGTTCATATACCACGGGGCGAAATCTATCCAAAATTAGGTGAAATGTTCAGGCTATTAGCCAAGACTTTCCACTCACGGATTTGCGCCAACATAACTCTTGGTTTGTCTGTTGAGTTCGGCATTCCCGCATGCCACAATCTCAGATCTCTCAATAAAAGAGAACCTTGACGCGGGAGCCTCAGATTAGTGACGGCCTGGGTGGAATCGATTGGATAGGTGGATGGGTATACCTTTTGGTACGATCGGCTGGAACGGGGGCGAAACCTTTTGCCTTTCTTCCATCAATGCTGCCTTAATACGGCCTGAAGCACGGTCTCCATGCAGACCGTCTTGTGCATCAAGGTTTGCCATTGTATGCGTTCCAAGCCAGAGTTCTAGACGTAATTAATTAATTCTCAAAAATCAATAGATCGGGAAGGTAGATCTTACCGGTCGAGCCATTTTCTGGTGTCATTTCAACCTGGTATACATCAGTACAAGAATTGATATTCGGTGGTTAACTGTGTTGCACTAACCAGTCCGCAGTTGATTACCAGCGCAAAGAGAACCTATATTATAATTTAAAGAGCTGCCAGTACATATAATTGAATACCCACCCTGGATTGAGCAAAGTCTGCGTCGGTGTGAACAGGCTGGCGTTCGGTTGATTTTAATGCAGTATTCTGTAGTTTTACGTCAATAATTGGTCAGTAGTTTGGTTATTTGCCCGGGCGTACCCCACTGCAGAATGTCATCTTGGGCCTCTCCCCGAGGGCGGCATTGCTCACTTGTAGAGCAAATGGATTTAGAAATACGTCTTCAAAAAACAGTGACGGTTCGGGCGGGGGGTCTTGTTGAACGTTTCCTAAACGTTGAGGTTCAATATCTCCCGAATGGGGAAATGGGTGGGTAATACAGCATACCTCGATTGTAGTTATATGGGCTATCTTTCATATTTTGGAGTGTATAGGCGTCCGGTACCATTCGTTCGTTTAACTAATCGCACACATGTCCAAGGGGTTTATAACGTTGTTCCCCAGGTCCACTGCAAGTTAGACTTACCGCATCAAGATGCTCCTCATTCACAACATTTTCAAGCATTACTATTCCATCTTCATGTAAAGCTTCGAGTGCACGGAGCACGTTGGTGGACCCGAGTTTGCGAGCAGCAAGTTCCGAAGAGGAAGGAGCGAGACTACGTATTCTAGGGAGCGAGGTCGCTTGTGATGCAAACGACCTCAAACCTGATCGAAAAAAGCCCGCATGCGAGCGAGTGGCGGAAAGAATAGTATGCATTGGAAGCTGTACGGTGGTCGTTCAGGCGCAAAGCGTGCACTGAAAAATGCCGGCCAACCGGAGATATAAAGCGAGATCATTTGTCAAGGCCATAGGTTATGACTCATGTGATTTTTGCCATGATAGCTCGGAAAACCATTTATCAGGTTACTATACTGCCCGTAGCTCGGTCCAATGTGGTTGTGTGGTGAACGGGCGCGTGATCACGTGTGCGTGTCAAAAGTGGCGCTGGCCCCAGCGCCACCCGTCGTCGCCGGGTTGGGACATCCGAACGTCCAAATTATAGATCGGGAAACATACTGGCCCTAGTTTATTCATGCATCTTCAAGCTAGATCAAACTAGGTAAATTATATGAAACGACTACAGATTAGTGTATATACATGCAGGTAGGTACCCGGGCCCAGCTCATCGGCGCCAGCATGACTTGCATGCTCCAAGTGACCGGAATATCCCATTTCCCACTAAACCTAGCTAGAACGGCACCTAGTGCCTAGATTTGCTTAATTATTCTTTACAATGGTAAATATATCGGGAAACTTGAAACGACCACGCCTGCCTCATTTATACATATGAAACCGAGTCAAGTCCAAGCAGAGAACCGGTTCCATAATAATCGAAACAAAGTCTCAAAATCCAGGCCAAAGGGCCACAAAGAATACTCTCATGCACATAGTGGCGTGCGCGCGCGCGCGTATCACTCAAAGGTAACTTAGACTTGGATCCTGTTGCTACGTGGTGCCTCCGAGACCGAGATAGGGGCGCTTTTTGTTTGGCCATACCTCGAGACCCTGTACATCAATTGTTTCCTGCCCCTATAAAAAGCAAGCGAGAGTGTCCCTCTTTGCGCACCTTCACTTGTTGTCGCTCTCATCTATTGCGCTGCGCTCAAGTGCTAAACACAGTATTTAACCACTAGAACAGCGTCCGTCCTTGTCTTCGGCGCCCAGGTCGAACCAACTCGTTCTCTCTCTCTTCATTCACCCTTGTCGAATATGCCAATGAGGAGTATCTCGAGCTCGAGTACTTTGGAGTTGAAGCCCAGTTATAGTATGTTGATAGTATTATCTTATTCTCGAAAAGTGGCTTACACACGTCACTTGCAGGAGCGTGGATTAAACCTCCTCACATTGCCCCATTTTACTTCTCCATCGGTAGCTACCAGGTAGGTCTAGCAATTGTACATCCCTAGATCAAACTCACATGCAAACTTAGGTCCATGGTGAAATCAACCGAGAGACACTGGAATTAGCATACGAGGTTCGTCTACGCATTGGAAACATGCGATATGCAGGCCACTTGGCGGTTGGCAGCGGAAACCTGAAGAATGGGCTTGAGCCTACGACTTGGGACGCCAAGGCCGCGACGGGTTCACTTCGGTTGTACCTGGCGGGTGAGGACGAAATGTGGATTGAGATTCATTCGGAGTCCAAATCGCATGGGTTTATCGCGGCGGACGATATTGGCGCTGCCAATGGCAAGTTTATGATTGGGAATATAGAAATTTGGGATGAATGAGGAGGCAGGAAGATGCATATCCTATGGACTAGATTTGATTTGTAACATTATTACTACCTTACATTCGTTTTGTAACTTGTTCGTTGTATGATAGTCTAGCAAAATGTCCGTCAGTTGCTGCCCGCGGCTGGTCCAGTCGTGGATAGGAGTTAGTTGCGGGTTTCAAACCGTGAGAACTTATCGTCGAGGTCGACGACCAGGGTGGGTCATACCACAGAGTTCCATATTCGGTGGCACCGCGCTCGACATGCATGTATGCGTGCCAATGGTAGGTTACCGAGTTATCATCGGTGAGTTTTTGAAAAGTGATTTCTTCAATACTGTTCCTGCATTGGCTTGGAGCGCAAAACTTTGGCCGCATTGGTGCTCACGCGTACTATAGCAAGCGGCAATACGGTAGTACTCACCTTGCAATCAGTTGCTCCCCGCGAACCCCGTCCCAACCAATTGCTTCTGGTACGAAGGACCGGATCCTTTTCCATTTCACTTCTCAACCGGTGGCCAAAAGTTGTGACCCGGTGGACGCGGATATACACAAATAGACCCCGCTTGATGCAAAGCAGACATCGTGGAGGTGGCCGAGTACGTGCATCGGAAGCAAGCAGAAAAAGGGAGAGTAGAGTGAATTATATTATTACACCTGTAGCTATAACCGCCGGTGCGGGGGCGTAAATATTCCAAAACTCAAAAAGCAAGATCCCTCAAATGTTCAGTACTCAAAACGAGTGCACAAATAAACAAACGAGTGCAATTATAGATTCATCTACGACCAGACGCATCTGATATTCAGACTTCTAGACGGGGAGCACGGTGTTGAAGACATAGTCCCATATTTTGCCTGTGGAGGGAATGTTTGGTAAGCATAACGTAAGGGACGACACAGGTTGAAAAGATATTTGTCGACCAGTGGGATGTCATGCCACCGTATGACCGATTTTACTCGGCCAGCGGACCCGGCATACCCTCCAGCCAAGAGCATGTAGTTAAATGTGGGAGGGCAATTCGGGGAACGGGGAGAATAAGAGAAAAAACCTCCAACTCACTCGTGACACCGAAACCAAGCTCAAAGTTCTTGTAGTGGTGAGCCAAATGGTATTTTTTCATCTCTCGCATGTAATGCGGGAGCTTGGTGTGATGCAGCGCATAGTGCATACAATCGTATAGCACATCTAGACGAGTATATATGAGTATTTGTATAGAAGATGATAGGAACAGTACGCACAGAAACCAAATGCGCCGGAAATAATCCCATTTGCAACGGCTACCGGGAATAACACGTACGCAAGGCGAGTAAAGGGATACGAGAGTGCTGCAAAGAGAATGGGTGGCATTACGAGCCTCAATCTGCAAGAAAATATTAGTGACGTTTCAGACAAAAAAGACACGTACGCACCGGTCCATTGGGAGGTAATGGTGAATACCATGCAACAAGAAGTGCAGCATCAAAAAGAATGGGCGGTCGGGTAAGAGTTCGTCGATGTGGAACAGGAATCTGTGCATGGTGTATTCGAGGATTGTCCAGATCAGGTTACCGACCAAGAAGCAAATGGCGGTTTTAGCGAGGGCAGCATTGGTGATCCCCACTCCGAGGCCGGTGCCGAGGCCGACAAAGCCAGGAGTGTAGGTCGAGTTGGAGCCTGAGAGGAGAGTCTTGGCTGTGGTAGAAAGGCTGGGCACGGCTCCGGGTGCACTAAACTGCATGGCCGCTCTGACAAACAACGCACCGGCAATGGGCAACCATATGATGGGCACCACATACCACGTCGTACGGGTGAACACTTCGAGATAGTCTGGCCCAAAGAGACGCGCCGAGTCCTTGACATGCCTGGGCTGGTGGACTTGCTGGAGATAAAAGTTCTTGCTAAAGTTGGATTCCCAAACTTGACGCAGCAGTGGTCTTCGGAGGTCAAGAAACTGTGCCTTTTCAAAGTCGGCAGCAGTGTCGGTATCATCTGGGTGAAAGTCATCGGTAGCAACCCAGTCTAGGATCCGATAAAATGCCATGTCAGCGCGCGCCGATAACAAGAAAAGGACTCACCGTCGCTGATTATAGTCGCGTCGGTCCCAAGACGGCCAATGACGTATTCTTCGAGCATCTCATATGCCGAGTCAGAATGATCATGTTCAGACTTGTCGGCCATGGCATCCCCCATATCTTTGCCCGCAAAACGCAATATGAGGTCGTCGCCGCCGGGATGGTCAGCCAAAAAGGGCGTGACATCATAAACTTTCCCCTTGCGCGACACCCAACAATCGGTCGACCGCGCGTGCATAGCGACATCTTGCGAGGTATAGATCTTGACGCGTTTCGTGAGACAGGTCATGGTGTGGTCGGAAAATACTCAACAGCCAGAGCCTCGCCACCATATAAGGGTCGGTCACGTGGTTTTCGGCTTTTAGACTTCACTCTATGAAGGCCGCAGCGAGGATGATGACAGTGCACGTTGGCAAGGCATTTGAAGAACGGAGTCTTGCTATTCTCCAATCTCGACTTTCTATGTCATTGACGCACGTCGGAGGCCGAGGGGATGGCGGTGTCGATTTACAGGGCTGGTGGTGGGTGCCCCGCCTTCCCTCTACAAGTCTCCAAGACAGACGCAGGATACGTATTCTGGCCCAGTGCAAAGCTTTCAGAAGTAAGCTCGGCCCAGTTCACATCCGAGAGCTCGAGGGTGCCGCATTATTCTACCAGAGACCAGCAAGCACTCTCAACCTTGCATACACCACCGAACCTATAGAACCTACCGAACCCGAACCTGAACCCGAACCCGAACCCGAACCCGAACTAGAGTCAGACCGAAATCCGTCGGAGCTCGTAGCGATGCTAATATCGCTCTCTGGTTTCACTTCCGCTGCAATCCGTCGCGCCATAGCTTCCCCCGTACCCTTCCTATTACTCCACATTCCTGCTCTCAAAATCGACCCCAACACCAAACAACCTGCCTACCCTCAGCCACTCCCAAAGGGCAGAGTATCCGAACCTCTAGGCTCCATAATCTGGAACTCCCCACTCGCGGGCGAGTCGGGTCTCCTCGGTGGGCATATGCAAGTCCGCTGGGAGCTCGGCCGCGGGGGGCGACCAGTCCTCTATTGGGGCAAACATCGCCTAAAGCACTGGACTCCCGAAATGGACCCAGACAAGGCTACTTCGAGATACGACCGAGCCCGGCCGACGCTATCATGACCACGATTAATTTTCCTCCAACTAAAAATTAGGCAACCTCTCGTAATTCATTAACCCACATATACCGACTCCACCCGACGTACAACCATCGGAACCACACTAACTGTGTCCAGTGTTCCCGCATAGCTCGTAAAGCTGTTACATACCCCTCCATCCCAGACACGAATACTATGCTGCTTCCTTTGCCGTCACCATTTCCAGCACGAGGCGGAAAAAGTGCTCCCAAGTATCCTGTATACTTTGCGGCCAAACCAGTAGTATAAAGCACCCACACTCTGGAGGCCGACTGGGAAGAAACGATTCGAGCACTCTGGAAGAGAGAAATATGGTTTGAATGGGAAGAGATTCCGTGATTGTCAAACGTGATTATCTATCACAAAAGTCAATTTGGGATCATATGATGGGTGAGGTAATAATTCTAAACGTACAGACGCGATCCCGTGTTTGTGTGCATATTTCTCTACGATCTGAGCCACGAGGGTAGTGTTCCATGTACGCGTGATATCGTCTTGTAGTTCACTACGTATAATTGATGTTAATGCAAAGGGGCCACGCGTAGAGGTGTTAGGATGGGGAGGTGGAACTAAGGCACAGTCCACGTACGGATGATCCAACACGTCCACATTTCTCGACCCAACACCCAAAACTTGATAGCTCCGTACAAGCTCATCACGGCGTGTGGAGCCTAAACCATCTGCATTGCCTACATAACCAATCTAAACTAGTTAGATATCCCATGAGTTATCAGACAGACCGGCTGACCGACGCTTAGACATAAACCCCTCACATCCTTCCCCTGCCTCCTAAGCCCGAGAATGGTAGGAGCAAAGAACATACATTCATCGTCTGGGTGTGCTGTTAGTACAAGCACCGGGGCTAGTATGTCTTTGGATGTAATAAATGTCTGAAATCTGTTACTCGCATCATAGTTAGTACAGACCTGTGTTGGGTGGGTATACGTCTGGCGAGCGTAGAAAATACAAAATGGCTAAAAGAACCAGAGATGGTAATAATAGGGCTTTCCATCTCGACGAACGGCGAGGCATCCTGGCGGTGGTCGAATGGAGAGAGCTTGATTTCGATTGGAAATACCTTCATGGTTCAAGCACAAAAGACTCTATGACACTGAGTTTCAAAAATCTGCACATCATAGAATTCAAACATAGAAATAGATACAAGAGCATCAAAAAATATAAACGGTTCGACCTACACTCCCCTCCTAAACGCATTCTTACTCCCACTTCTAATACCAGTTCGTCGCTTTGTTCGTCCATTCCTCTCATTCTCCTTGACGTCTACTTCATGCCCGCCTCCTCGCTCCATCCCAACTCCAAACCGTTCAATTTTCTTCCCTCCAACAACTCCCGGCGCTTTCTTCTTTGGTTTACGTTCGTCGTCCGAATCGGCCCGTCCGGACGGGACGAAACTCATCTCGAATCCTCCATCCTCGAGCATGTTAAGATGCGCATCGTCTCCTAGTTTAGAGTCGTGGTCTTGAGCAGACATAGAGGCTGGCTCGATGCGGGTGCGAGCAGTCGTAAGTCGTGGGCCAGCGCCTACACTCCGTTGGGGGATATGTTTTTGTGGTCTCTTTTGACGAGGAGCCGAAATGGGTTGGGGTGGCTGCGCCTTGGACGCAGGACGAGCACGGGGGTTATAAGACGTTAGATCTGGAAATGGGGTCGGTCATTTATACGAGAGAAGATCTGTTGGGACGTACCGCCTTCCCGACTGCTATCGCTATCCACATCCATTTCGTCCTCATCTTCTGAGTTAGACTGAGACTCCGAGTCCGATTCTAGACCATCAGATGAAGGCCTGTCACTCTCATCTTCCTCCTCCTCGACGGCCGTGCGTCCTTTCATTCCAGATTTCTATTCAAAATATTTCAGGTTCAGAAGTGAGATCGGGTAATAAAGATAACTCACAGATACTCCCGAAGGATTGAGGATACCGTACTCTCGACTCTCAGTATCAATCTCAAAGTCTGGATTCTCAAACACCTGCGCGAAACGGGGGTCGCTTAATAACGACACCGCTCCTTCGCCTTTCTCCTTCTCGACGCTAGCCTTCTTCTCTCGCTTCTTTTCCAACCTCCTTATTCTTTCGGCCAGCGCCTTATTCACTTTAACGTCGCCAGATCCACGAGAGCGAATGCGACTCTCAGATAGCTTCTTGAGTTTATCTCGCACGAGGCGCTCCCGATGTTCGTCGTATGCGAAGGGGTTGGCAATAAGTCGTGCGGCGTCGTAGAGTTTGAGGGAAAGGAAGAAACCGTGCATATAAGGTTTAAGCGTTGGAGTCCCAATTAGATGAGTGAGGCCGAGGCTATTATGAAAATTTTAGTATTCTCCGGAATTAAAGGAGTGGGCAAGATTATCATACCGGTCGAGCTCGGTGCGTTCAACAAACTTGTAATCCTCATATACTGTGCGCACCGCCTGTTCCTCCATCTCTTCGGTGATGTTATCCAAGAAGCTGCACCATCGTGGTGCCGGCCCGAGTTGTGGGATATAATAGGATGTCATTCGGATCCCCTCATTGGCGAGCATGATCATTCCTGTACCAGGGAGGTGGTGCAGGTGGTTTATATCCGTAGCAGGTGTTACAGAGGCGAAATTTGTACCCGGCTGAGATCAGTTAGTTCTGCACGCGAAATGATGAACAGGTTAGACCACATACGGAATTTCGATCCCAAATTTTCACCACTTTTTTATCCGCACTGATTATTAACCCATCACCCCCCATACGGCTACCGCCCTCCACCCAGGACACACAATGGACAGGTAGCCCGTATCCTTGATCCTTTGTCGCAAACGGTCTTACCGCACGCAAGTCGTATAACAGCGTTTTCCCCGCGGTCGTCCCAACCGCCAGGGAAAGCCCGTCGGCCCGAGACGCCAACGAGCTGACACCTTCCATCTCACCCATCGCCACTGGCGGTAATTCGAGTGTGCCCAGCTTTGCCCGAGCTCGCGGGTCCCAGAAATCAACGAGCCCTCGCCCATCAATACCAAATGCGAAAAGCTGATGTGCGGGATTGATGTCTATCGCGTTTATTCCTTCGCTCGCTATGTCCAGGTCAAGTGAGAGTGGCGCCATAAATCGGCCCTGAGCGAGATTGAGTCGGTAGACTTCTGGTCCAGCGCCTGCGATGAGTGCGTCGCACGACGGGAAATGGTACGCAAGCGTACGGCCGAAGCGAGGGATACGAGCGCGATAGTGGAATCCACCTTGGGTGTGAAGTTCAACTGTACGGTCATTCTGTAGGTGAAGGGATTTGGTCCAGTCGTCAGATAGAATCTATGATGTGTGAGTATAAGTTTAGTACACCAGCAAGGCAAACAATGAACTGGCATACAATAAAATCTACATTCTCAGCGTCAGTATGGCGTTCAAACTTGATACTCAGTTGGTCAAGGTCGTAGACGTGAATCTGGGGCTTATATGTGCCCGTAGCCATAGCGTGGTATCCATCCCGAGTTGTCCGGATGCGGTTGCTGGCCTCGGGAAACTCGAAATGTTGAATGAGGTCTATTGTGCCTTCAACATGCTCACGAATCTCCCTTTTCCCTTTGCCTTTCACGGCGCGTTTTCGAATAAGCCAGTCCGGAAGAGAAGTGGAGGAGCCCGAGGCAGCGCCGTTGACGGTGTAAACCTTTATATTGTCCATAGGTGGTGACACAATCGAGTTAACTCTCAACGAGTGAAGCGCACCAGTGGAAACTCGGGAAGATTAGCTTCGAAAATCAGATAACGATGCAATATTTACTGTCTCCAGTGGTGAGGTATGGAAGTGGCTGAGTCGTCAGCCAGCAAATGTATTCGATACTATGGTTGGCTAAGACCGCGAATTAGTGAGTGTGGCAGAAAACAAAATTCATTGCCAATTACTTAGCGCTCAATCTCCGCTCGATCTTGGCAGTGGCCCACATGACCAAGATCTATTGAACCATATTGTGTAGATGAAATTGAGTGACCGGCCAAGTAAAGTACGGCGGTTCGGTGGCCTGATGCCCAAACGCGGAAAACATACTTCAACTGCGCATAGGCCTGCTTCTGAATTACAAAGCGATTGACTCATTATAATTAATATTATAAGATGGCGAACTGCTCCATAGTCATACCTACATCGGTCTACGCGACAGTTAACTATGAATATTTTATAATTTATACAAGTTAAACGGTCATTCAGTGCACATGTAAAACTAGAGCATTGCATGTATACATGAAGATAGCGAGTATCAATACAAGATACGCCGTATCAAAGTGCAGCTCGCCCTTGGCTCATATATGCTCGCAGGCCGATGCGTATAGAGACGCTCGGGAGCGGTAACATGTAGGAGCCAAAAGGAGCATACACGAGATTCGTCGCACGAGCAAGTGCAGAAAAGACATGGTAGGAGGCAGGATGTTGCTCCGGCGACTCGCATACACCCAAGCTGCGATTGACACCTGGCTTTATAGTAATCGAAGGTAAAATTTACCAGGTAGATATATTCTGTGCAGGTAAGGTCAATCAATTCGGCGCACGCGCTTCGCTTGGCATATTGATCTACACTAGTGTGACTGGACCATATTAGCGAGAACTTCGGGCAATCCACGATCTTTTTTTTTTCACAACGTAAGGTTTGTTACCATGATTCCACTAATATTTGATCAGAACCATAGTCAGTGAGCCGAAGACACGATGAATATAGGATCGTTCAAAAAATTTCCAAGCATCCACGACAAGAGCCAGATGCCTCTTTACCAAAAAATCGGCATCATTGTGCGTTCCGGAGCTGGGACCTCCCCCGCGGAAAACGCGAAATCACGAGTTACAGCAGGCTACGGAAACCTTGCTGAGTAACGTAAGGTGAAGCAAAATATCTGGAAGTACCCACAATAGACTTATTCAGCAATCACTGTGGCACTCACCATTGTCAACGCATGCAATAAATGTGCAAGGAACAAGAGGAAGGCTTAATGTGTGGAGTAAAATATGTCAACTATAACGTTTATATGTATATACAGTATACGCTTGTGTTGGATACCGCCGCAGTCTTCGGAGGCGGTATACGTTTACTGTGCTGTTGGTTCCAGCGCTTCCTGGATAGGCACGTGACCTTCTTCTCCGTGTGTTCTGGACCTCAGCGACTCGGCCACGACTCGCGTCGTCTTTCGGTTGCCCCTCCTCGCTGCCCATATCATACGTACTTTCGTACGTATTTCTCGTTCTTTTCTTTACTCCCACCCTCCTCTCCCTCTTTTCCTCGAGGCATTGGCACGATGCCACCCACCCGAGCCCTCGCGTCACGCGTAGCTCAGGAGTTCGTCCATCAGGCGCACCCACCCCTCACGGGCTTCGCCCGCCAGGGTTCCCCGTCTCTCCAGCGCCCCTACCTCGCCCTTATTCAGTCTATTGTACTCGTAGCTTTTACGCCTATATATATCGTCCTTACTGCTCGTTCTATATCGCGTTCCATAGGCACAGTATCGCCTCTGCAGCCGAATCAGCTACCTATCGTGAATTTCGTTTTCCGCATATTAGATTCAATCCTCCGACCGAATGCCAGGCTGTTTCTCTCTGGAATTAAGCTATACTATCTAATATATACTCACCCTTATTAAGTTCAAGCTCACTTAAGGCTGATTTAAAAAGTAGCGCATACAAGTATCAATATTAACACAAAAGGCCAATCGGGAAGCAGCGAGTTGAATAATCAACCTCTTTGATACTTCTGGCCTTGTATTAGTATGAGAGGACATTATCTAGGGAGAACACTGGAATTTAAACGGTCGATACAATGCTAGTTCTTCTGATGACAACTTTGATATAATTCCCGCCCGTCGGGTGCGTTATACTTTGTTGCTTATGCTCTCCATGTTCGAGTTAGCGCTAGAAATTGTACTAGTACTACCACCTCTGCGGTGGGCTTTGTTGAACCGGCCTACGATGTTGGTGACCCCTGTTGTGGCTCGTTGGGATTTTTCGTGTTCTGCAAAATCATGGAGTGACAGAACCATTCGAGAACACATCACGCCCAATATTGATACGAGTAGCCTATAGAAGCGGTTAGCACAAAGTCAAGTTAGGAATGCTGGGCCCGTGGTTTTACACACCCCTCAACACGCACCCTGATGACACCACTGGGCCACGGAGGCTCTCGTTTGTGGAAGCAACGAGACTAAATACTACTGATATGATTGCGACGCCGTAGTATACTGTCCCACTTTTGGTGGGAAAGTGTTCAGTGGTGAAAGTTTAAATAAGCATAAAACTTACTCAAGCAGCAGTCTTTCCATAAGTGGGGTGCTGCCGTGAACGCAAGACAGAATGTAGGTCTTGTAGAAAGTCATACCAAATAAAACGGTTTCGAACACGATCGCTATCGCATAAGGGGCCCATGCCTCCGCAGGGTAAACAATTATGCAGCCTGGAATGATCTCGGGTGCTTGATTCCGTTGAGCAATACCCTTACATTCGGAGCGGTGGGCTTACAGGGGCTAATGAAGTATTGATTTCCCTTGGTTTAAGATTAGTTTTATTCGCATTTTTGCGAGGGTGGAGACTCAGGTTGCTTACATTTGCTTGGACATGGGCAAGCACTACACACGCCCCAATGGCGATCGTACAGCCGGACGATAAAAATAATACAACCCATAGCCTGATCGGTTCATGTGTTTTTGCCTTGTGCGGAAATCTGGGTGAGTGCTTACTTGCGATCGTACAGTATCCAACACCGTAAAACTAGGATAACTGGAGGAGAAATGGGGTGAAATATCGTTAAATTCAGATTGCTCGATAAAAAAAGAACCTACCCGCTAAGTTCAAGGAAGTTAGAATAGAACAGTACGAGTATATCAAAACAAGTGCTTTGCAACTAATCCCGGCATCCTGATGAACAATCTGGTGGATTTTTTATATAATTTGGACAACTCACGCCTAAAGGGGTGACGCTCAAACCAAGATCAGAGAGAAAGCATGGGAAATTTAATATTGTACTGACCGAAGGTGTTATACCTCGGGTAAATACCCCTATGGGACTCGGTCTTAGTTAGAATTACTTGAAAAGAAGTGAAATTTACCTATTAATGCAGTTCTATTGATAAATTAATGGCTAGGGTGTAAGTTCATTTATGTGTCTATCTGAAAATTATATTAATACGAACCCAATCACCAGAGTGGGCCATATTCGGTTCAAATGGAATACTACGCGTGGTATCGACCAGCGATTGGTCCAAATATATCGAACTTCGTGATCTATGGTCATAAAAACATCGTGAAAGAAAATTGTCGAGGCGACAACTAGACGTTTGGTAAGCTGTGTTAATAAAACTCTAGTGGACGTGTACTAGGACTGCTCACTGCTGATGTATTTAGTTGCCTGGGTTCCAGCATATAACATGGTGATTGCTTCGACGAGTTCATCTGAGGTCAGCGAGCTCATAGCGTGGTTGAACTGAAATCGCAGATAACACTTGAAGATGCGATAAAGGGTTGGTGATTCCGCGCAGCGGATAATCTAATTCGAAGGGGATGAGATTCCAGCTCGAGGTCACAAGGAGCCTAGTAGAGCATCCTCGGGAGTTTGCTTTATATGAGAATTGTAATCGAAAGGGAAACATATTATCGATTAACCGAATTCCTAATCCCGCAAATTAGTGACAGGTTAGGAGTTGGTGCCAACAGAGCTGATGACCAATATAAATTAATTTAGCCACATGGTCGAATTTGATTTGTGACCAGGGGCTGTGTCTTCCAACCAAGCTTTCGACCTCGTTGACAGCTACATTCATATATGGTACGATACTCGAGTAGAAATTATACTTCTAATGAATGTAATAATGGTAATGATTATTCAGGATGATACTCCGCCGCCTGCGCCTCCGGCCGAAGATTATGCACCACCCCCACCTCCCCCAGCGGTGGGTGGTTCACCCACCGATTTTCTCAAGGGTGTCGTTGGAAAACGAGTTGTGGTCCGCTTGACTAGTGGGGTGGATTATCGTGGTATGTGTGCATAGCGCTGAATGTGTTTGTCGTATTTAACCTTACCCTAGGTGTCTTGTCGTGTCTGGATGGTTACATGAATATTGCGATGGAGCAAACAGAGGAACATGTCAATGGTAGGGTGACAAATAGATATGGGGATGCCTTCATTCGTGGAAATAATGGTTAGTATCTTCGCCGAGGTTAATCTTATGTGTCGTTCTGACTTTCAGGGTAGTCTTATATATCTCCGCTGCCGAGTCCCTTTGATAGGGTGCAGGTCATTTTGTGATGTTGCACACTATATTACGCCATAAACATATTTTCTGCCGGGTATATTACCCTTCCTTCTCAGATTCACGCGACTGATATTACAAGCCATACATACCGCGCAAATATTCAATGATTCTCTACGTATACATGACTCTCGGTGATGCCGTACCTAAAATTTGACACTAACACCCAGGTCATTCGCAACCTCCTTCAACCTCCTTTCCCACTGTGGTACTTGAGATAATTGCATCTCGAGCCGCTCAATTTCCCTAGATTTGCCCATAAATATCCTTGTCACCATTATGTTCAAAGGAACTAACTCACCTATCCAGCTCCATGCGTTCTTCCTCAGTTCCGACGCGAGCATGGGTCCACGCCCCGGTCGAGTCTCCCCAAAGGGTGAGGAGCCATTTATGGTATTTGTTTAATGATGGACTAAGTAATTTATGGGAATCAATATCTAGGGACCTGGAGGACTTAGCAGTACTAGCTTACCGATGTGAGATAGTGATCAGGGTAATACCCAAGTCTTTGGCATATTGATACATCAAACCTTCAACGTCGGTTGAAACCGCACTGGTGCACTCTGGAGGTAGGTTGGTTATTTTTTGTAATCTTATAGTTAGATGCGCTAACCGTCGAGAATGGCGAACTTAGGTCTGTGGTAAAATAGTCTCGCCATGCCCATCTGTAGAGACAAGTAGTGTTATCCTGTGTAAGTGCTTTTTAGGAAGGGGTTACCACTCACTCGTTGTCTTTCTCCACCACTTAGCACATCCTTCCATTCTTTGCGTGTGTTCCACCCACCTTCACGTTCTGGCAAGTACGCCAAATGAACATGCGTGAGAATCTCCATGAGTTGGTCATCGGTGCCACCCGTGGCAACGTGCTCGGCGTACGTCATTGGGTAAACAATCCTGTAACCCAGGCAATAGATAAATCGCAATGTCACGGCCAGCCGGGAACATACGCACTGGTCTCTTAGTGTGCCTACGACCATGTATGCTCTCTGTGGTACAACAAACACACCCTTCCCTTCAATCACACCGTTGGCGTCCCAGAGCCCTGCAAGCACGCGCGCAATCGCAGTTTTGCCAACGCCATTCTACACAACGCTTTTCAGTCTTGAGAAACCGTGGTCAATACTATGACGTACTGGTCCTGCGATCATTAAGTGCTCCCCCCGTTCTACCTTCAGATTCAAGTTTCGCACAAGAACGTCTCCAACTTCACCCGGTGCAACAATGTCAACCCCCTTCAGTACAATTGCTATAAACATAAATCAATTAACCTCATTGTTTCTGCAGACCAGTAAACATACCGTCGCCAGTTCCTGCCTGTTCTGGTGCCTTGGCACCATGTAATGCCGCAACAAGTCCATACATCCGGGACGTAAGGCCCGCCAACTGAAGCAAGTCCTTGTAGGCATACATTAACCGGCCACCAGCATCCGCTAAAGACATGAGCAGCCGACGAGAGGAAACGTAGGCTATAAGTAATAAGGCATGTTAATTTAACCACGATAATTATAATTATTCATGGCACTTACTCTCTGTCCGTGCTGCAACAGCATCATCCACTGCTCGCGAGAGTTCTTCTTCATCTTGTGGTCCTACACCCACGTCTCGAGTTTTCTACGCATCCACGTTAGTTAATATTCCAGCCTAGACTTCTGATTCGACCACTCACCTCAGTCAAAACAGGTAAGCCAATCAGACAGTAGCCTGCTGCACTCCACATGTACTTGACTACATAATCCTCGGTCCACTCGTATGCTGTACGGATCTTCCCGATCGCGGCCGCGTGTCCAGAAAGTCTTTCGTAAGCTCGTTCGAGAATTTGGAGTTCGCGTTCACCACCTCCATAAAACCTGTAACACACATGTAGCCATGGGTGAGTTCGATATGTGAGGCATACCTGCGACTTGAGATGAGGTTTGACTTACGCAACTTCTTCGGCTTCCCTCCCTACTCTCCCTACACCCATACGGTATTCTCCTTCTAGCCTTGCTTCAACAGCTGCAAGTCTTCCAAACGCAGGTGTAACAGCGCGTAAGATGCGAGCAGTTAGGAAGTAATTGGCAAACAATAAAATTGTCCCAGTGCGGCCAAGCGATCGGGCAAGCTGGGCAGTGAAGATAAACATATCCAAAGTGGGCTTCGTGAGATTGCCACTTAAGCATCATTCAATAAGAATCGGGTCCCGGGCAGCGGTGGGAACTCACTAGAGTGCACTTGCAGCCTCGCAGAATCCAGCAACGTCTGCAGTGACATATTGATCAATGCCGTCGAGGTTCCCAGGGCCTGGTAACCCCAACCTGTAGTACCTCTTATTCCCATCGGCACTCAGGTAAAGGTCGTGGGTATACCGCGATAGGCGTGACCTCATTCCGAGCGCAATCTTATTCTGCAAGTGACGCAGCATTGCATTCGTATAGGAACTTGGTACCGCGAGAAGCAGCCAGAGCCCCATACCCCGCATGAATCCTTTCAGATCCGCAGAGACAAGGTTTCGAGCAATAAGACCATCGAGGCGAGCGACAATGACCGAGAGGCCAGTGCGTAGCAGGAGAAAGAACGTATGAAGGGCAAGGAGTGCGTGTTGCCCCCGTAGTGCGATTTTAAGCAACGCAGACAGCTGTCGGAAGAAGGCCTTGTTCACTGAAGGTTTGTAGTTTGCGGGTAAAGGGGGGAATTGTGCCGCTGTTTTGGTGAAGACTTCAGGTGGGGTCGGCGTGATTGCTACCTGGAAGTCTGTAAACGCAATGCTCGCTCACAGCAGATGCCAGCTTTACCTTGGAAACTCTCCCCCTAAATGGGACAAGCAACTCCTTCGAACCGTTTCCATCACCTATGTCAACATATAGTTGTTGTTCAACTTGAGCCAACTCCTCCTTGTTGAGCTTAGGGCCAAGTGCGAGTGAGGGGATGGCACTAGGCACCAATCTTGCGCGTAATAACAGAGCTGACGCAATGAGAATTAAAGCAGCTGTGTTATACTTGGGAGGGAGACCAAGCAGTGGCGGCGCCGCTCTGGCCCGCGAATGGCTTGACATGGCAGATGAGATGATGGCAGAAATCACGAGGTTCAAAACTCACATGTGATTACGATGTCCATAAGCGCCAGGCTCCCGGCACACCGGCTCGGCCCACTGGTATCCGGGACTCCAGATTATTGGAAGTTCACACTCGAATAATCAGATTGATCTGAGCTCACAGCTAGACTCTTTAAAATGAGTCTACTACGTCGCCTGATTTTAGATGAATATTCTGCACTAAATATAAATGTTAGCTGCACATGTATGGTATATAATCAATCACCAATGGGAATGGTCGAATTTATGTCAAACTTTAGGTGCCCAATGTTAAGGACTCTAATTCTAGGTTATTGAGCTACAGCTGTTCAGGGATTAATTATGACCCCCTTACTAGAGCGATATTTAAGTCTAAGCAGCTTAGTCGACTGGAACGTCGATTAATTGTGCGCATATATACCGCTACATGTGAATTATAGAGCCTAGGCAATCTAAATCAGGCTCATAGCCACCTAGTAGGCCCTCATATATATAAAGAATGGAATACTAGTTTCAGCTCCCTTTGCTTCGCGTCCAACTACAAAGCGTGAATTGTGCAAGTGCAAACTCTGGGCATCCAAAGGAGAGTTTTGATCTTCGTGCTCCAACCTCCAACTGTCCATAACTTCGTAATCATTTTTAGCAGTACAGATTTCCCTTTCTACCTCCAACACGTTGATCTAGGTTGAATTTTACATGTACAGTGTATGCCCTATCACCTTGAGTTAAGGATATTCCTCCGTTGAGTGTAGCATAGGTTGGCCTGGCCTGGCAAGCGCTGATTCCAGGCAGATCAGAAAAAAAGATGATATATTTAACAAACTCACTAGCAAACCAAAAAATCTTCAATTATCCTACAGTTCATCAGGAAATTTTTCATGGGCATATTTGGGCAAATATGCCCGTGGGGTTTTTCCTGATGCCGCAAGTGACCCCATGATTTCCACTACAAGGCGCAGGAATGTCGAGCTAATATAAGCAAAGAACAGACTTACGCGTGAATTTACATCCAATATAGCCGTCGTTGCTCTTGGCACACTTGTTCAAATCAAGTGTAAAGGGAAAAATGCTTCCCTCCGGATCCTTCTTACAAATTGCTCGCGGTATGGCGTGGGGTTGTAGGTGGGAGTGTTGCAAGTTACAGTTACTCCGGAGATTTTAGCAGCCCGAAGACCCACGACAGCAACGAGTGAAGCAAGAGGAAAGGGAGCAGGTTAGAGAGCTGCATGTTCTTAAAGTGTGTATAGTAAAGAGTGGTTATGAAAGTGCTGGGGTCTATCCGCCATCTAAACCTCTTTTACGAACGCTAACTAAATTTATAAAGACAATATCCTAGTCATTTAATGCTGTTCGTAGCACGAGAGATGCCCATGTGTAGGCGAGCTGGGTGACTTGGCGTGCATACGCATAGACGGATGCATTAATGGATAGGTGATTATTGGCTTTAGTATGTAAGCCCAACTTGCCAACGCATTTGCATGCCTGACCATTTGCCTGTATGCGTGGCTTTACTAATGTGAATATAAATCGATTATAAAACAATCTATCAATCACACAATTGCACTGCATCGGAAATATATATGACCCGCTCAGATAAAAGTCATCTAATATAAAGTAACTTGGGCAATTAATAAATCCAGTAATTACGCGCATATATGTGAATGTTTAGCATGCAGCCTGCGGAGGAGCCAAAGATGATACTTGGCCACAGGGAAAGGGCCGGCGTTTATCTATGTTCAGCGCCCGAGCTACTCGCATTCGCTCCTTGCGCTCCCCCACCTGCGCCAGCTCCCGACTTACCGAGAACGCGTGTAACCGATACCCAAGGCTATTTCTAATTTCCCGCCCTCCCAGCCCTTTACTAAATGCATGCATATGAATAAATGCTACATTCCGTATTAATATTTACAGCATTAAATTATCGACTACGAGCGTCTCTGCGACTAGTTTTGGCGGCCCGCCCTCCCAGCTCGCTTGGCGGGCGGCCCCAGTCGCACCCCGGCCCTACGCGCTATGCACGGTCGCTGCCGCTCCCAGCCCTAAGTCGGCTGGTACCAGTCGTTATAGAGCGCGAGGCCCGCCCAAAGGCCAAGCATCGCTGAGCGAGCCTAACTGAGCCTAATCAGGCTGATCTTCAAATCCATTGTCTTCTATTAGTAAACCCTCAGAAAAGTGAATGTTTTGCTCCCTTCACATCCAGTTACAAAATATGAACCGTGCAAGTACAAACTCAGAGCATACAGTATTATAATAGGGTTTTAGTAACTGTGTTTAAGTTGTGCAATCACCCACAAGCCTACAATCGTCTTTAGCAATACAGATTTCCGTTCCTATTGCCAACGCATTGATCTAGATTAAACGTTAGTTGGTATGCATGCTTGATGGCGCCGGGTTGGGAATGTACTTACTCAAGTTGAGTGTAGTATAGGTCGGTCCAGGTAAGCAAGAGCTAATTCTATGTTCAGCCCAACTCAGTACAATAGGGTATCTGGCAAACTCACCAGATCAAGTACCCAGTAGACATTCTACAGTTGCCGCAAGTAACCCCATAGTTTCCACTACAAGGCGCAGAAATGTCAGAGCCATATATATGAGCGAAAAACGGGCTTACAGAGACTTGCACCTGAGATGGCCGCCATTGTTCTCGACACACTTGTTCAAATCGAGTGTAGTGGTCTGAAAGCTCCCATCCTCTTTTTGGCAGGTTGCCTGCAGCACGGTGTAGGGCTGTATACTAGTAGTGTGGCAAGTCCCCGAGAAGTTCTCAGCAGCCTGAGCACCCATGATAGCAACGAGCGAAGCCCCGGCGAAAGCGAGCAGGTTGGTAAATTGCATGGTTTTGAAGCGTGTGGGAAAGTAGTCGCTATGAGAGCCCCGGGGTGTCTGATCGCCGTATTACCATCTAAACCACCTTTTATGTGAATCATAGCCCAGTCATTTAGTGATGCTCACGAGTCCGATACCGGATACCCGTGGGGTACCCTGACCGACTTGACATGCGTACGCACATAGGCGAGTTGATCGGTGATTTTTTACCTTTGGTTCGCTAGTTCAAATCCATAATTCAGGTTGATTTGTCAATTGATGACTCGAGAGCTTTAGGAGATGCAAGAGCTATATGCCTTCAGGTATTACTTCATGCGATGGCGTATTATATATACCCTTTTTGGTATGTGGGTTCTGCAAACGTTAACCTGTTCATCATCGTTAGGCCATTTGTTACCTTTCATTGGTTGATACTTTAGGGAACATGTAATGCGTTTGTACGTACATGTATACATGTTTAGTGGATTGAGGCTCATGAACGCTCGAGATGTGTGTATTTACTGAAGCCGCGGAACCCGGACGATACATAATTCCATGATGAAACGGACCATACCCATATAGCCATTGTTTTCTTTCCTCCTGGGATCTCGGCTATAGGTTCTGGAATTTGGTAGCGCGTTGACGTCAATGTTGCGAGTGACCTATTACCCAAAGTAGGGCGGAGTTGAGCCCTGCTTGACAGGTGCGCATGGTCTTAATTTATATTTTACATCAGCGGCTGTATCGCACAGCCGAACTTTATAACCGATGCGGCCCGGCGCCGAAGTCACATAAACCGCGCTCGTCCTTGGGGTCGGGGGTGTCAACCACCGCGACATCGCCCAGGAAGTTCGCATCGCCGAGCTCGTTCGCTTTTCAGTTCCCCACCCTCTAGATTTAGCCGCGAGAATGATTGATAACTGCTAATGTTACTATATGACCATAAATGATGATATGGTGCAAATAAAGGGGCGGAAGGGTGGGAAAGGGGTGAGGTTAAATGGTTACACGCGCCCTCGGTGAGACGGATCACGGGAGCTGGTTCGGTAGAGGAGCGGAGAGAAACCTAGCGCGACAACTTGGGCTGTAAGCGCGGATAAGCGCCAGTCCCGCGCCGTTGCCAAGTATGGCCTTTGGCTCCTCCGCAGGCTGTGGGCTAAACGTGCATAATATGAGAGTTCCAAATTATCGAAAGAGATCAAAAGATCTATGCACGCCTCTGGCTAGCGACGTGGCTACAATAAATACAAAGCGATTTGTGTTGTTAAAGTTTCCAAGACCTGCTCGGTCACGGAGACCAATTCGATTCGCATCTATCTTTTAGTAGAACACGCGGGGAGGTCGTATTTTTTGTCATAAAAATGAGACTGGACCTAGGAGTAACAGGCACCAAGAACAAAAAAGAGCAAAGCAGCAAAGCGTGATTCTCCATATACGCGACAGACAAAAGACATCAAGAACACAGAACTCGAAAAAACGGACACAACTGATATGAAGGTTGACACCACATGAATTGGACACCTTGAAAGGCTTTTTGCCTATTTTCGCCGGTAGTTCACCCATTGGCCACGCCCCACAATTAAAGCAAACCCGGGCCAACCACGATGGGTTTCACCTGTTGTAACTTCGAAATGGTGTCGTCGTCAAGTTGGAGATGTGCCTACAAAACCTTAACGAAGTTCAGATGAATTTGGATAGAATAAATACCTTCACCATGTCCGGAGGTGTGAGCGCAAGCCATTGGTTGAGGCTGATATCTTCGTAGATGTCTGAGTTGAATATCTCAAGGAACTTGAGTGTGGTGTTTCCAATGTTCTCGACGTAGTGGCCGAAAGAGGGGGGGACATATCCTAGAATATATACGCGTCAGCTCCAGTCCAGCACGATTGAAGTGGCTGCGAACCAATGTCACCGGCCTGGTAATTAAAGGTCCGAGCATTACCAGAGGCAGCAAAGACGGTGATGCGCGCATTCCCCTCACTAAGGATGACAAAATTAGTGTCTAAATAAAGGAATAAGTAGATTATGGTTACTCACATGAAGAACGTCCACTCTGGCTGGGTAGGATGCCACTATACAAACCTTAGATTGTTAGATGGACCAATTGGCGGATGCTGTACTAACGTGAAGTTCACGCATGCCTCCTACGTCTACTGTAACCTCAGCCATTGAAATCGTCTTAGAGATGTTGAATGTTCGTGAATCTATCACCTTGACACTCCCACCAGTAGTCTGAATAATTGGTGAGTCAAGAATTTAGTTATAAAGGGCAGGAGTTCGTACGTTTGTTGCCGTTGCCTTGCTTGCAGCAAAGGAAAATGGCAAAGGAACGGAGCCTTGTGGGCTCTTTACGCCCTGCTCCTCTGCAGTGCCCGTCGGGACTGCTCCTGGAAGCATCCATAACTGGCGCGCGGGAATATGCTCAAATTTGGTAATATTGACTTGGAAGTTTTTGGCCAGCACTTCTTTCGGGACGTGAGCCATCCAGTCGGTCAATTGGAACGTTGAGTCCTCGCTAAACGATCCATTGTCGAGTACCTATATTCAGTGTCAGTATATGGCGCAAGCCTCGCATTGTAGAGGGCTTACCAGGAGGAATTCGCAACCATCAGCTGTATCATTTAGTCCCTGTAGGCCATGGGGAATCCCAGCAGGGAAATACCACAAGTCTCCAGGATACTAAGGGAGCCATCTCTCAGCTCGGGAGGTGGCAAAAATATCATAGAGACTCATACCACATCAGCAATATAGTTTCTTCCCTCCTGGTCTACTGCATTTACGCGACAGCTCCCCTAATATGGATTTAAGACTGGCTGTCAGCGAACTGCCTCAAGTTACAAGCTAGATAGGTTTGCGTACAGCTAAAACATACGCCCACTATCCATCAGAGAATAAGTCAGAGCTGGCGTGGAACATGTACCGTAAATCTCACCTCAGCAGTAGTGTGCCAATGCAATTCACTGTTAACAAATAATCGTATTTCGCATCGTATCGAATTGAGAAACGAGAAGATATTTTCACTTACCGCATTGCACCGGCCTTGAGGCGCATATTCACACCGGCCATAGTAGTAGCAATGGGCATATCGTGGACTGTGTACAGGCACGTAAGATTTGAAAGTTAACGTGCCCATGAAATTACGAACCATTTTGCTGCCTCGCCCATCCACCATCTTGAATTCGGTTGTGGGACATGCCAAGAGACCACTTAACATTTTCGCTAATTATTCGTAGTCTAATCAATCGCACGGAAAAGAATGGCGGTACGACGAACTTACACAGAACCACTATCGGTGCTTGGAGGGGCCAAGAAATCTGGGCCTTGTCTATCCAACGGGATATTCTGTGGCCCTAAGATGGAGGCACCTGTAGTTCCCCGTTCGGGCACTGGCACCGTGTCTTGAAACTCGGACCAGAAAGAATCGTTTGGATCATCAGAGGCATAGGCAACCGTTGGAGTAGATGAAGCGGCGGAATCAATAGTACTGGGCGTCGTAGCCGAAGATACAACAGACGACGGGGATGAAGCTGCAGGCGCCGCCGAAGCGTAGGAGGCGAGAGCAACCAAGGAAGCAAAAGCAAGTCGCATATTGTGAATGTGAGGTAGAGACTGAGATGGTTTGAACGGCGGAGCGTGTCTTTAGAGCTGTGGAAAATCCCGACGATTTATACTCCTTGGCGGAACATAGTTTTAAGCAGCATATATAGCATCCATCAAGGCACGCTTCCAAGACGCAGCATATGAGGGCTGTAGAAACCGCTTGTAATGTTTCGCCAACGTGCCGCTTCCCTAGTTGGCATTGAGTGGTCGGCTGCGTTCTTCACGGCAGCCGGCAGGGGTAAGAGCTCCAGGGCAATCGTGAGTCTAATTCAACAGACATCAGAAGAACAAACTGAAGAGTGCCTAATGACATACCAGCTGATTGAGCACATACAATTTTAGCATGCGATAGAGCGGATATCGACACTGCAGAAGCAACTGACAAATCGTAAAATCACTGCGCTCAGAGAGCATGGCTTAATTATAGCCCATATCCAACAAGCTAACAAAGCCCGACTTTAAGTGGTTGATTACAAGACTCTACTCTGCAATATATAGGTATTGCAATTGAAGGCAGTTCCACGATGCGATACCTTCGCCACCAAAATAGCTTGGAGTTATAAGTAGAACGCGAACTCGGACTGCGGCACGTCGGCAAGGCGCCGCTTTCCAATGATTAGATTATAGTCACGCAGTTCATGGAAGCTGAGAATTACTATGTAAAGTCCTAGAGGCTTAGAATGTAATGATCGTCCCCACATATGTCGTGGCAAATGTGTCGGGTCAGGAGTAAAAAGAATGGGACAAATTTGTTCACGAGACGCTAGAGTCAATTGGGCCATATGGAAGGATCAATCCTCGTCGTTTCTATGGGTGTTGTAACATTTTGATGCACGTTTGCGAAACACTCGAAGCTAGCAAAAAGCCAGCCTGAACATATGGTGGCGAAAAGTTAATTAAAAACGTGGAAAATTCACACGTGACGAGCACTTTTATAAATGCATGTCACGTGACGTGCACCATCCGACAGCGGACACACGATCAGGAACACTAGCTTACAGTTAGGCTTCACACGCATATATAGGTACGCATGACTTGCCTTTTGAGGGTATCAAAGTCTAGTTGTTAAAGGCGTGACTAATTCTCCAAACAAAGTCGGTGAAGCGCGCTTGTGGGAACCGATGATAAGAGTTCATTCGAAACCTGAATACAAATGGCCCAGAGACTCAATATTATCAACTCGAATGAGAGTTCTTATTAGTTCCTAAACTAGCTTGAGAGCGGCAACCTAATATATGTGCTAAGCAGAGCTGAAAAGTATTGCAATATTGGTCGCAGGTAAGTCGACGAGTGCTCGTGTATTTAGAGGTCTTTATTATAGCGCTCAGACTGTAAAAAAAACTAGTTTGACCACACATACCCTCCCATGAATATATGGACTCAGTTATACCACACATGCTGAGATACGAGTGCTCAGCTCCGAGTATGACTCTAAGGGACAGCCCAATTGAAACATTACAGTGGCTAGTATTTGCGTGCCCATAGGTCATCTCTCAAAGGCATTCAAAATATCTAATACGTTTCAGCGTAGGTTGTAATGAGTATAAGCACATGGGGAAGGATAAATCAGGCATACAAACAATAAAAATAGCACGTTCAACAAGGACCTAGGTCCAAGCACAAAACCGCACCTCGTGCAGGCTAACAATAATTCAAGCTAAAACCAATTATTCCAATTATACCTCAAGGATTACCGCTGTAACATTTTGAAGCAAGGTGTTTCCTCAAGTTTTACGCCTCCAGGTGGAGTACGGAGCTACTCACGATCAAACACAAGATCGACTGAAATTTACTTACTTGCAAGGTTTGGTCGGCCGCCTATATGCATCACAACAGACCAACTCCGAAACGTCCACCTCAACCCACGCTCGAACCCCAGCCATACCACCAAACGCGCATAATACCCACTCGTCCTCATATGTACACTAGCCAAATTGCCCCAACCTGGACTATTAAGAAACACGATCCTTGATTAAATGCTGTATATACACGCTAAACTCGACGACTAGTAAATTAAACTAGACAGATTGACCTCACGCATACTTACACGCCGTCGTGCACAAGTTACTCCAAGCAAAACGCCAGGCAAGCCACGCGCACACAAGCACACCCCACGACCGCCTCACCGATTGAACCAACCCTACACAGGGCACATACACTGAAACCCCAGTTGTAGATGAAAGACAGAAAAAAAAGGGGGGATGAACACGATCAGGGTCCTTGTCAATCGAGCAGAACGAGGGTGCAAAGGCCAAAAAGATAGAGTCGAGGCGCACACGCACGCACACATACAATACGCACAAGGCACTTGAACTGCACGCGTCCAACTCAACTCCGCTCACCAACTCTCAAGACACTCCACCTCTCTCGCCCTGCCCTTTCCTTCCCCTCTCCAGCACCAACATCAATACCAATACCAATACTGCACTCCACACAAAGAGTCTACCTTGTTACCTCAAACTCAGCCTATTCGAACCACCCATCCACCCATCCAAAAACCCTAAACCCAAAATTCAACGACGTTGGTCCGGCGTACACACACGAGTCCGGAAACACCCGGCACGCAGCCCGTGCGAGGAGAGCGGAGCAGGAGCGACAAGGGTCAGCGTGAATGTGAATGGCGAGTACACTCCAATCCAATCGGACAGCCACGCATACATCTCGACGTTCTTTCCATGGAAGCAGCAACACCACGGACAATCCCCCGCTCCCCGCTCATCCAACCTTGTCTCCACCAAGATGAGTAGCTCGAGTCAACAGTCGGTTATCCAGTCCCGGTATCCGAGTCGAGTTGTCGGGTCCAGGTTTAGTTCCTGGACGACCGGTCCGTTGTTCAACTGGAGCTACAAAAGCACACGAGGCGTTGTTTACCACCAACAAGTGGAGAAAGAAAGAAAGAGAGATCAGCGTGAACCACCAAAACAGGGGCCTTCTCCAACTCCCTAGCCAAGTCAAGAGCGGAAAACGCCACGTTCGAGGGTATGCAACGATAAACAAAGAGTCGAGAAGTCTGGTAAGTGGGGGAGGGGAGATCTATGACGCAGGGGTCGAATCAGGTCTGGAGGAGCGAAATCGAGGCTCCAGGTGAGAAAACAGTATGGGGTGTAGGGGAAGCCGGGGTCCAGGGGTACCGAGCCGATGCCGCACGTGCTGTGATCCCAACTTGAATGTCGCAGATAAGAAGTGTTCGAGTGAATAGGGAAGTTCAGCCTGGTGCGGAGACGTGAAGCGGCCTAATGGCGAAGCACAAAATCACCATTCAAGGAACAAAGAAGACTCGAGGGCACTTGAATCTCGAGTGATTACGGACTTTGAATGTTATAATTGTTGACGATCGGCGAGCGAGGGATAGATAAGAACACGGCGAGGTTCAAAGTCTAGGATGAGCAGACCGGCGGTCCGTGCCGAATGTTGATTCGTTGCGCGTCTTGCTCATCGCTGGTAGCGCCTCTACACACGAAAACCCAACCACTGATTCACGGCAGGGTCGGCCGACCATCCATCGCAATAGGCGATGATACATTGCCGAAAAAGCCAATCACGAGCAGCCCGCAAATCAGTGATAACTCGAGTCGAGTTGAGGATCGATGCCTGACAAAACTGATAAGCAACGCGTCAGGTGGAAAATTTTTTGAAAAAGAGAGATGAAAAAGGGGCAAATTGGCACACGAGGAGCATGACTGACAGAGAATGTGAGCCAAGTTCTCGACACGCAACTTTGAAATGTCTCACATGTGGAGATAAACGCGCAAGCTTAATAGCTTGGTGTGTGCGATGAGCAGCAGAACCTTCTAGTCGAATGGAATGTGGGCGGGGGTGGGAGAACGGGTCGCTTTGGGTGCGCCACGTCAGTAGTTGAGCAGGTTGCGGTAGATAAGCACGAGAGCAGACCCGTGCGGTGATCAAACTTGCTACTCGCGAGGCAAGTCGTATTTGATCAAACGTGTTTGACAATCGAACGAGAAAGTTGAAGAGCGTTTGGGCCGATGGTCCGAACGAGATGAGACTGCATCACGAGAACAAGAGGCAGCCACCAACTAATTTGCCAAGCGTAACCTACGCGCACGCATATTACCAGACTTGGTTGAGCGGTTGGTAATGGCCGCGAGCGTGATAGTTCGGCCGATGACTGGCAGAACCCATCTGCTTCGTGGTTATTATGTACATGCCATGTGTGTAACCTATACGGTCGTGGGGGCCCGCCAATAGATATCTATAAATGGATCGCGCTGTGGTTCGAGTGGGGGAGCGACGAGTCCACGACGCGATGCGAACAAGCGACCCTGGTTGCAGGCGCAAACCAAGCTGACCCGGGTCGGATAAAAACGTCGAGCTAATGGAGAATTCGAACAGATAGGATCGTGCCACCAATCTATAGCCACGGTGGCATTTCGAAGAGCGACGATTGTGCCACTGGGTCGAGAACGAGGGTCCTGTCGCACCTGAGAACATAGGGCCGCCACACATACGCGATAGCACTGGGTTCACCGAGCAAGTCGCAGCTACTCTTCTGGAGCCCCGCGCATCCAGCGCAACTCTAAACGATTGTAAAGTCAAAACATCCAGATCGTGAGACCGAGGAGAAAAGCAAGGCAGACATGTGGCGAAAGCACGTTTTTCGAATGCATCTATGATTCAATCACGTGGGAGACGGGACGGAATCAAATTGTGAGATGTGAAGTGGACCTCGAGGCAACGGTTAAAAGCATGAATAGAAGGATGTGCGGGTACGATAGTGGAACTCGAGGTGACGGAGGAGCCTCGGGAATGTACAAAGATGGTATGGGATGTCTCGGAAGTCGATGTGTCGAGCGCAAAGGGCTCGAGGGATCCAATAGGAGAGAGGGGGAGTGGTAAGTATAGAACTGGCGTGAGTTGTGCGATTTGGTGCAGATTCGGCTCGGGAGCCGCAGTTGCGCCCATCGCCCGATTCATGGAGACCGGAAGGAGGCCGAATGACGATGGTCTGGGCGGTTAGCGGCAGGACAGGACCGAGAGAGGAGGATGGATGGGGACGATCCGTGATGGAAATGGGTGATGGAGCGGGATGACGCAGAGCCGATATGGGTCGGTGGATTAGGAGGCGAGCATGGAATGCGCAGGAGGTGAACCGGGACCGGCAAGAAGAGGGGATGGGTAAATGCGTCCATATAATGTATCAATATGGGACACATCGCACGTGCACTGCCAGGAAATGAAATGGGCGCTGGGCGGCGAGTGCCGGTTGGGACGGGCATCTCGTTGAATGCCGCCGTGTTTTGGATGGTTCGCGTGGAGCGGTGGAGTGACCAAGAGGGACAGCTTGGGGACATCCGGCGAGATGGCAACGGGGGTGGGAAGATGCTTTCTTTGCCTGTAACGGAAACGAAGCGCAGCGGCATGCGAGGCATCGCTGATGCGGCAAGCAAGAGGCCGAAATACCGCCCTGGGGCCAGGATGGCGGATGGCCAGACGGCAGATGGCCGGATGGCAGATGGCCGGATGGCAGATGAGATGCTGGGCGGGTGTATGCGCGCAAAGACCGTTCGGGGACGGAGGCACGTGACTGGAATAAAGACGCGCCCAACCGCGGAAGGGTGGAATGGGTGGAAGCGAGAGAAAAGAGGCTAGACGGCCGCATTGCAGTCTCGACGACATGCACACGAGTACGAACCCCCCATGGACTGCACCGCGCCCACCAAGTGCCGCATACTGGCGCCCTCCAACGGCAACGGGCCTGCACCGGCCTGAGCCGACGAGCTACCGGCCGCCGCCGCCGGGCCATGCGCCGCCCCGGACGCAGACGACGGCATGGCGGCAGGCGCAGGAGGAGGCGCGGTATGTGATCAAGGTGGAGCAGGACCGCCTGGACCGGCTGTTTGCGGCCGAGTCGGAGAATCTGCGGCGGGCCGAGGACGCGCTGGCTGCCCGACGACGGAGCGGCGACGAGCACGACTATGACCGACGGCTGCTTGTGGACGAGGAGCGGCGGGTCGCACTGGAGCGCACGCGGATTGGCAAGCTGCGCGCGGACAACACCGAGTGGCTGAGCCATCTTATCAAGCAGGAGACGGACCGCATCCACGCGGCGATGATCGAGGACGAGCTCGCAGGCCGTCTGACGCCCGAGGAGAGCGACTGGCTCGACCAGAACATCCAGCGCCGCAAGGCAGACGAGCAGCGCCAGAGCCTCAAGCGCGCACAGGAGGAAGAGGCTGCACGCGCCCGGCGCCTCGAGGAGGAGGAGGAGGCCGCCAAGCTGCGCGCCGCCCAGGCCGAGGAGCTCGCCCAGGCCGCCCGTCTCGAGCGCTTTGCCCTCCCCCCCATCCCCGACCCCGATGCCCTCGCCCTCGTCGACCTCGCCGACGACAAGGCCCTCGCCCGCGTCCCCAAGCCAAGCGCCCGTCGCAGCAGCTCGGCGTCGGCCGACATGTCCTCGGCGTCGGACGACACAGCCACGCTCACCGCAGAGGCCGCCCGCCGCGCCTGGGCCAACAACCTCAAGTCGGAGTGGGAGCGTCGCGGGGCACACGAGGAGCACCACATTCCCCGCGCCCAGCGCACGCCCTCGTTCTCGTACCGCTACCGCCCCGCCTCGCAGGAGAACATTGCCGCCGCCCGCCGTGCCGAGGAGCTCCGCCGCTACCACGAGCACCAGGAGGAGATCAAGTACCGCGAGCGCCAGGCCGCCCGTGCTGCCCGCGAGGCCCGCGAAGCCGCCGCTGCCCGCAAGGCATTCGAGGAGGAGCGCAGGCGTCTTGACGAGGAGCGTCGCCGCAAGGAGGAGGAGCGCCGCAAGAACGAGGAACAGGTCGTTGTCGCCGCCTGGCAGCGCTACGAGCGCGGATGGCAGGACCTCCTCAATGGTGTCACTGTTGATGGTCGACAGGTCCGTTTTTCATCTCCCTTTTGGCATCCGCTCACCCCTTGCAGCTCACTTTTTACGACATTCCATGGCCCGTCGCCATGCCCGCACGATCTTTCGAGGAACTCCAATCAGCCGCAATTGAAAAGTTCCTTCTCAGTCCCCATCACTCGTCCACCAAGACTCGCAAGATGCGTCTTCGAGCTGCCCTCATGCAGTGGCATCCTGATGTGAGTCTCGATTCCCACGCCCCTCCACGTCACTGACCCCCCACAGAAATTCGCTCAGCGCTTTGTCGACCGCATAGAAGAGTCTCATCGCAACGCAATCCTTGCTGCCGTCAACTCGGTCGCACGCACAATCACTGAACTCATGAACGACTCGGACTAGCACGACAGATCCCGACTGATCTATGGAATTTCGTAAACTTGCATCAACAAACCAAGATTATCCGCACTATCCCTTTTTTCCTCGGCCGATGTAAACTTTAGCTCCTATGTATGCAGCGCCGCCTTTTATATTTTTGATTTCTTGATGTGCGCTGCTTGGTTGGTTTCCCACTCTTGGTCTTTTTGTCTTCAATGCGGATGGGCGCCTGGTTTTCTTCAATTCTTGCTGGGCGTACTCGTTGCACGGTGGCATTTGGCGTGTGTTTGTTCCCTGCCTCGTGCCCTTGTCCCTATCCTCGTGCCTCTTTGTCCTCGTGTTCCGTCCCTGCCATGTTCGCCTGGGCCCGGGCACACGGTCACCGCCGCCTTTTTTCAATTTTCTCGCTGATTGACTCGCCTGGCTTATGTATTAAACGACGTGTACGAACGTGAATGTAATAATCAGAAGAAACAAACTTGAACTATACTCGGTCGTGATCGTTGGGGTTCCAATGCTATTGCCGCGTGCACATCAACCTCGTCCAATTTTTCAATGCGATGACTGGCACAAATGAAAATCCGCCCACCGATCATTAAATTAACATTTTTTGAATCTAATTTAATTTACACGCAAATTTCGTTTCAAATCCGCGTCCGAAAAGCTACACCATGCTAATTAACAGGGTTATTACAGCGATCTAGTTCGATTTCTTGTCGCGGGAGCGGTAATTGGGCTGCGGCACGTTGACTGTGCATTGTTCAGGACACGCCTCAGGTTCGTCAAGACGGACATCTGTAACGTTACGCCCTAGATGAAATGATCAAGGTGCACACAGCGCTTGACTTGACAACGACGATATGGTGCTCGTGCTTATTATTGGAGATTTACATATCCCACTGCGGTGAGATACAGTTTGATCGTCCGACGTCGACTGACTGACCCACGCAAAAGAGCCCACGATTTACCAGCCAAGTTTAAAAAGCTTCTGGTGCGTTTCTGTCGAGACGAGCGAGTCTAATGATTGGTTAGGTCCCTGGCAAGATTCAACAGATTGTGTGTACGGGGAATGTATGTGATGGAGAGACGTATGAGTATTTGCGCACGGTTGCAGCGGACGTGCATGTCGTGCGGGGAGACTTTGACGACGTGAGTGCGGGCAACGGCGACCCACGACTCACAAGTTGCGTCTGTAGAATTCGGCGTATCCAATGTCGTTGACGCTTAGACATCCCCCGCTCACGCTTGGCGTTGTACATGGACACCAGTGCGGGCCTGCAGGAGATATCGACGCGCTGCACGCTATCGCGCGACAACTCGATGTGGATATCCTCGTTAGCGGTCACACGCACAAGTGAGTTTCAGGTTCACTCTTGTCGCCCCGTCAGGGTATCGAGTCCAAGTCTGGATACTCTGATTTCGGCAAGGAACTCAATGCTCTTTCTTAGGTTCAGCGCAATCGAGCACCAAGGTGTGTTTTTTGTGAATCCGGGGTCGGCGACGGGAGCTTGGCCGGGTAGCGCCGAGTAAGTGTTATACGTCCATGTGGCTATCGTTTAATCGATTGTGTAGTGGTGGGTTGGCGCCCACACCGTCGTTCCTCTTGTTGGATATCCAGGGACCGGCGGTCGTGACGTATGTGTATCAGCTTGTAGAGGGTGATGTCAGGGTGGAAAAGATCGAGTGGCGAAAGCCTGTTGAGCAGGAACTCGAGCGGCGACGGATGAACGACGGGTGAGCCCCCTTCCTTTCTTCCTCTCTCTTCTTTTTTGCCTGGTCGGCCGAAAAAAGAATTGTGAACAAGGTTGGCGTGAAGCCAAAATTGTTGCGAGCAAAGGGCAGTGATGTGCGAGCTAGACTAACGAACCACGCGTTTGCAGGCTGTAACACGGGCTGGGCTCGTTTCGCCCCAAGGTAGATATTGGTGCCACGCAGTCGTAGACGGGTCTAAATTCATTTAGGAGCGCAAGGTCGAATGGAAAGAATGTATGTGAGTACGGCGAGTTGCTTAATTATCTCACATCGGCGGCTTCGGGCCGTACTCAAAGAGGCGAGCAACAGGTTCACGACGAGGGGGGCGCAGATGGTCATCGTTTTGGACTTTTTGTGTATGGTCTGCTTTTTGAATCTGAGATCGTACCCTTTACCCATGTGTGGAACATTAGGTCGGCTGGGACGAGGCTCGGGTCGAACCTGGAGCGAACAGTGTCGCACTATGACGTTGGAGTTGTCGAGCCCGCCTCGTTCAAGGGCATGATCAAGTCCAACAAGCTTGGCTGGCTTTGCCTAAATCTGTAAAATGCGCTGTCTGATGAAGACAAGATGATCGATGCTGTGGATTCTTGAGCTTTTGGCCGTTGTCCTTCGATGAACTGTATCGGTTGATTATCAGCGGCGACCTCTTGACTCGTCAAGCCAGTGCTATTGGCGTGATGGACACCCAGACGCCCGATTTGAGTATGTGTGGCGCGTGCGAGTTTATTCACGTTTACTTGCGCGCGCGCGCTCCAATGCCGCCACCTTTTGTGGCTCCTTGAATCGGACGACGCTCTTGGTTGGGTTGACACCCTCGGCGACTCTGGCCCCGATTATTTCGATGGATGATACCGAATCTAGAACATGCAAGACGAGGGACCTGAACTACGCCACCCCATTTCCGCATTTCTCTACCCGATCATGCTTTAGCCTGCAGAACTCTCGAATGCCCCTTAATATATCTGCTCGCTTAGCAGACCGCCGGTTTTACGTGCGCTTTCTGTGCTCTTGGATCGTTTCGCTGCTGCCAAGTGGCAGTGGAGTCCGTATCGCCGTCGGATCTTGTGTGCCTTGTTATGGATCCCATCCTCGTGATTTGGTGTCCAGCCTCCCAAGTGCAGTAGAGCGCAACGCGAGAGACCGAGTTGTATTCGCAAAAGTACCGCGTGGAGGCACGCATTTGACGCTCTTCAGGTCTTCTGCTTCATTGTGGCCGGAGTTCAAGCCGGCTGAACCTAAATGGAAGTGCATCCATCCAAGTTGGAACGGCTGAATTCGCGGCGCCAGGGCATACGGCTGCACGTACAACTGCGTGCGGATATCCCGTGCCCGATGGCAGGCAGGCTGCGTCGGCCGGTGCGACTAGGGAACCATACGGCAACCTGTGTGGATACCTCGACGTAATGCGCTCTCGAGTGAGGTCAGAGCTTGGCGCTTTGCGTCTTGAAGACGCATTCATCCCATCGGGCGATGCGACTCGTTTATTCAGGACTCAGGGGGTAAAGGCTTGAATGACGACGATCGGCCTCGCGACTTGGAATCGTCCAATGGGCGGTGAGGAACATGCACGCGTTCGGGGGTAAGCTTCCGAAGATCAGGCCATTATGCCCTCCGATGCTTTGTGTGACGATGGCCTGCTGACCTGACACAAGCGGAACCTCGTCGGCATGTACGAGACTCCCCTAGAGGTATGCGCCGTCGGGACAATATGGTGTGTTGCTTTACGCCGATTCGAATCTCGGAGCTTCCCCGTCGCTTGGTGTGCAATTCTATCCCATGGCTACCATTGCTCTTGAACTATTTCTACTTGGTCTTGATCGAAGACGGAGGTTCTCCGGTGTGCTGTGGGCAATGTCTTTTCCATTTTGCTTTGTGGCTTACAATGACGATTTGCTCCACGGCCTAGACCGCGCATCATGTGCATGTCAGCTGTGGACCCGCTTTCTTCATCGTTGCTGTGCTTCGAGTTGGCCGCAAGGCATAACATGTTGCGAACGCTTGTCAATGTCATTATGGTTGGAGAAAGGCCGTTGCAGAATGTGGCTATTCAACAGTGCCGAATGTAGAAACTGTGTGAATCGCACTATGAGCCCAAGCCTCACCTCTCCGACATGCTCCCCACCTCGTGGAGCCGCCCAGTTTTGTTTCGGCGTTTATTCGATAAAAGCCAGAGAGGCCAAGGGATCGGCTTCCTCTCGATTTCTTTGGCTTCTAGTGTGGGTTTCTTATCGTGTTCATGCCCGGAATTACCTAATTTCAGATGCCATGTCCCGCTGTTTCCGTAAGCCGTCATTCTGGGTAGGGAAATCAAAGATCACCCAGCACCCACACGTTGTTTATGGCATCCGAACTCGAGGCTCAGGCTTTGAGATACCGCTGGGTCGAGCCGTTATGGAATGGTTCATATGGTCCACTCATTCAAGATGCATGAACTCCAAACCCATGGTGCGAATCTTTCCGGTCTCTCCTGGTCCGTTGCTGTGAACGTCTCGCATTTGCGCGTATTGAGCACCCGACCATCATTGTCAACTACCTGGCATAGGTACGCCCGTTTTCCTCATCGCCCCGCCGGACTATCCAAACACTGCCCAGTGTGTTCTAGACATTATGCACCAACCGCCCGCCGAATCGCTCTTTCGTCGGGGCAGCTTTGGGGTCGAGTCTGGTATTAATGCCGCTCCCACGACCGAAGCCGCTCAGCAATTCCAAGAGCTGCTCAATCGACCCGATCGCCCAGCTCCTTCACGTCGAGCCTCTTTGAGGGCCATGCCAGCGACCTTTGTTCCTGCTCCGCCTCTGCCTACGCCAGTCGATGGCACTCGTTTGTCATCGCAGTCGAAATCTATGCGATCCCCATCTCCTACGAATGATCTACCTTCTTATTCTATGAATAACGCTCGCAAAGCGCAGCGTTCGCCCGTTCGACCTCCGCCTTCGCTGAGTTCAGCTCCGCGCCGAAACTCGTCGCAGGCGGAGCACTTTATGCGCTCGAATTCTGGACTTTCGCCACCACCCTCTGCATCCAAACGTGCCTACTCGTTTGCCCGAGAGCAAACTCGACGGCCTAGTGTTATTGGGCAGCCTGCACCTCCGCCCCGCACGAATTCATGTCCGCCCGAAGCGGACGTGTTCACAACGCGCATGATGCGTTCGAATTCGGATGGGTATACAAGTACATCGACGTCGTTTCTGACAGAAGACTCGAGCAGCCCTACGAGCTCTGATTCGAGCCAACCTTCGGACAGCGAAGAGGGTCTACTTCACATCAAACGGAAAGCGCCCGAACATTACAACCCCGCTGAACTGGAAATGGAGTCCCGCCGACTAGAACTTGTATGGCGGGAAACAGAAAAGCAGTGGGTGGATAAACACGGGACCACACGTGAGTATTTGTCAGAACACGTGTTGGTCATGCAAGGCTAATGGACCTTTTTTTACGCACTCTCCTCCTCTCTAGTCCCACGCTCGCAGGAGATGGCCTTCCGACGCAACGTAGAGGGGGGATACGGGGTGAAAGACGATAGTGCCCAGGACAAGGAATGGCGCGAGATGTGGAAGAACACCAACTCTTGTTGGGCTGAGTTTGAGGGTATGAATTTGAAATCACCGAAAAAGGCGCATTCTGACTCTTGACCGCAGCGCACTGGCGAAAAGAGGAGCCTCAACGACGGCCGACGCCACGAAATGACGAGGGACAGATGCACAGCTCGAAGGGATATGTGAGTGGTGTCTCGAAATGAAGGACGCGGCTGACGGGGTCTAGGCTGATGACGACAAGGTTATGAACACGATATTCTCGTATTTCGAGAAGGAGATGGAGAAACGGCGCCAGCGGACGGAGCGGAAGCGGCAGGACGAGGCGGAAAAAGGCAAGCGAGAGGAGCGCCCGACCCATGAACGCGAACCCGACTCGCGACGCTCGTCTGGCCAGGCCGAGTGGGCAGAGCGCCTCCGCGACACGATGCGCACGCGGTCCTCGAGCGTTGCGGTCGACCCCCGTCCCTCTTTTCACCGTTCTCGCTCGGGGAGTGTCGCGACCATTGTGGACCCCATTGACAACCCCGGCGTCAAGCGCACCCACTCGACCCGCATGTCGCGCGACAGCCTCGGGTCCGTTGACGGCGACGACGAGGCCCAGCGCGTCCAGGAGAAGCTCCGTGCCGACGAGCTCAAGCGCCACTCGCTCGAGGCCGCCCGGCGCCAACACTACGCCAGTCCACCCTCCGAGGGCCGCCCCCAGGCCAAGTCCCACCTCCCGGTCCATCGCGAATCGACCGAGGGCACGGAGAGCGGAGTTGCGCGCGAAGATACGCGTCATCATCGCGAGTCATCTGGCAGCTTTAATCTCGATCCCAAGGAGCTTCGTCCTGCCCCGTCGCCGTCCACCAGCACGCAGGAGATACCCCAGTCCACTCCCAATACCTCGATCCGCGAGGAAGTCTTGAGGCTCGAGCGCGAACAGGCCCTCCTCGCTCGTCGCATCCAGGAACTGCGCGCCGTTGCCGAGGCCGCCGAGGCCGGCAAAGCCCAACCCGAGCCAGACCGCGAGAGGGGACGGGAAAAAGACAAGGCCAAGGACAAGGATCAGAAGAAGGCGACGGCCGACCCGCGCCCCAAGTCCCAGGCCCGCAAGCACAAGGACAGCGAGGGCGATGCGTTCAAGGCCATCAACGAGCGTCTCCGCAAGGGCGAGGACCACCGGGTGCCCGAGCGCAGCACTGAATTCACCCGCAAGGCCAAGCCCAGCCTCAACGACCTCGACCTCTCTGGCGTCGGCGCTCGTCCAGCGACCGCGGCCGATGGCGAGCCCGCTGGGGGCCGCGTTCATTTTGCCTCGTTGAAGCCAAGCGTCGAGGACATGCGCTCGCCCACTCCACCTCGCGTGCGCACTCCTAACCCCAGAGCAAGCACCCCCGCTCGTGTTCGCACACCCAGTCCCAGGTCCGAGTCTCCTGTTGGCGTCCCTCCCCTTCCCTCTAGTGCCGCCCGCGATTCGCCCTCTGCGCACGAGGCGACACCGTCCATCCACGAGCCCGCCCCACCCGAGGTCCCACCCAAGATTCAAACCTCTTCGGCCACCCAGCCCGCCCTCCGTCCTGCAGGCAGGTCACGCGAAGCCGGTCTCAATAGTGCCCATCCCGACCGGCCAAAGTCGGGCACCGTGCCGATGCCAACCCTCAACGTCCCCCACCTCAATACTTTCCCTTCACCCGTCGACAGCATCCACGACCAGGCTGCCTCTCCTATGGGTGCCAAGACACCCCGTGCCACGAGCTTCGATCCTGACCGTACCCCTCGTGCTCAGGCCGGTCCCGTCCCTGAATCCAACGAGAAAGCTGACCCGCCCCTATCTGCCGCTCCTCGGGTTTACATTTCTCCCAACCAAGCTCGTGCTCGTGCCGAGGGTGTTCGTGTGGAAAATATTCGACCCGATGAAGATACAAACAAGCGACGGATGGATCCTCCCCTTGGGGCTTCGCTTTCTGCCGCTGCCGCAGAGACATTTGACCGTGCCGGCACCAAGAAGCGAACTGAGATGCGGACCCATGAGGATAGGCGTGCTGGTGAAGAGCACCTTGCTAGGGAACGGCGCGCTGAAGAGGAACGTAGGTTGCGTGAGGAACAACGCATGCGCGAGGACCGTCTGCGCGAGGAACGTCTACGCGAGGAACAACGTGCGGAAGAGGCGCGGAGACGCGAGGCTGCAGACCGAAGGGACCGTGAAGAGCGCGCTCGCTACGACCGTGAACGCGAGCAGCGCGAGCGCGACAGGCAAGAGGAAGAACGTCGACGTCGTTGGGCGGCCGAGCCATCTTACGAGCGCGCCTCGAGACAGCCCCCGCGCGAAACCTCGATCATCGATGCTTGGCATTCGTACGAGTTGCGTTGGTCCGCACTCTCTGTCGCCTCTTCGAACCAGCCCATCACCTTTAGGGACATTCCTTGGCCGCTCTTGCGCGTTCCGACTGGGCCCGAGTCGATTACCCCGCAAGCCGTTGGCGCCTTTATCCTCTCTCCGCTTCATTCACAGGACAAGCCGCGCAGGGATCGCCTGCGTACTGCCATGCTACGCTGGCACTCGGATAAATTCGAGGGGCGATGGATGGCGCGCATCGACGAAGACGAACGACCCAAGGTCAAGGAAGCTGTAGGCGCCGTTGCCCGCGCCTTGACCGAGCTCATGACCCATCCCGACCTCTACTAACCTATCTGTTGTAACATATCCTCTTGCGATCGTATGCGTCTGTCTCATGCCCGTGTATTTCTTTTAACGTCCGTGTATGCCTATCACCCCCTAACCCCCACCTTACATATTCGGATATTGGAACTCTTTATTCGTTCTGCGTTTGGTCACGTTCTCGGCCACAAGTAATTCTTGTATGCTTTGGTAAAAATAATTATGTGTATGCTTTGAGTAGGCCAATGTCGGGTGGGCGTTAAGATTTAAGTTGCAAGTACGCTTACTTGCTATTATCCCTATGATAACTTGTATGAAGTTTGTTACTCATGCTTGCCGAAATCGATGAGCTTGCGGAAGCCCATAAGTCAACTTGCTAGACTTTGTCGTATAGTTTGTTCTTGAATGGCTGCAGGTGCCTACTGGTGTAATTACCATTCGTTTGCTATACGCCCGGGAACCTTTAGTACAATATATGCGTGAAAGTCCACTCACGAATTGACGCCCTTTAAGATACAAGACCGTTTATTTGGTGGGTTCCTGTGTTTGTCGAAACTAGTTCAAATAGGTAAGGTAGTCGATTGCTCGCTGCGAGGCAAACTCATACTGGTCGGATAGTTTTAACTAAGTTTTCTAGGAAATTTCTACGTTACTTTGCCGGAATTTTAATTTTCTTATCTTGAGTATCTACACCGACGCCTCGACACCTCTCACACTAGCCTAAGAATCATAACCAATTATCCCACAATTTCCTAGCTCTTGCTCATTGCACGGAGAGGTCATGTGGTTCTAATTGCCACTACAAAAAAAGAATGACTGGCAGGGGTCAAGGTTGCAAAGATTGTTGGCACATGCACAATAAACACTATCCACACTCCTGTCTTTTTGTACAGTGGTTGTGCCTTCATTTTGAATTTTATTGAGCTAGGATAGACCCAAACAATGGGGAAAGTGCACATGATTTTAACTATGGAGAGGTAATTTCATCAGGAAAAACTCTAGAGCAAATTAGCTACCTGGAATTATGAAGGCTAATTAAACCTATTCATCCAGGGGATGGATATATACATGTAGCCACTGGATGGGTGGTTAGCCACTTGTTAATGGTCATGTGATTGTAACATAGAATCTACTGGAACATTTGTAAGACACTGACATGTCATTATTGAATTGAATTTTTCATATTCATTGTTGATACATATTTGGTTCTATCATGTATATAAAGTGGCTAGGTCTCAGGCCTTGACCTCTTGCCTTTGCTGCTTGGATCTCTTTCTAAATTATATCTTTTCCACAGTCCTATCCTAACTGCCTGTTGTTGTGGTGAGTATAATATCACTTAGTTAGCCCTGTGTCCCTGGTCACCCTGTTATAGCCTTTGAGTGGGTTAGGTGATCTCTGTTACTTTTGTCAGATGCTCAGTTTTGACAAGGTGGAAATATTCAAAATATTCATTTATTTTCATCACTTTCCTTTTTTGGTATCTGTCAGTGTATATTGCCAATTTGACTAATCTCCTTATCTAACCATGGGTTTTCTTTCCCCTTGTGACTAACTGGACTAAATGCTACAAAGTACCCTTAGGTCTGATAATTTGGTGCCTGTGTGTGGTATGTGGGAGTAGGGGAATAGGTATGTTTGAAAAGGGGTCAGGACTTGAGTGCTCAAGGTAAAGTCTAGCTGTCTTGTTACTCATGAGGGGAAGGTAACCTTAGTGGGGGGTAAATGGGGCAAATTTTGCTCAAATTTAGCCATGGATCTTAATGAGACCAAAGGTGGCAGGGGGGTGGCAAAAGGTGTAATCATTAAATTTGCCAAAATTTGATTGGAGATGCCCCTGCTGTTTTTCTTGATGGCTTGTTAATCTTCACACTTCAATGTATCAACACTCTCAACCAAGACAACTCCCCTTGCCTGCCCTGAGTGATATATCAACAACAACAGCCTTCCCTGCACTCTCTGAGTCATTGTCTGCTACAGTCTCCCCATATCATATTACAGATTGGGAGTGAACCACTTACTATCATGGGATCTCTCCCAATCCTCCTGAGCTGCTCTATCACTCAGATCTCCAAAAAAATCCCTTTCCTATTCCCCAGGGTAGATTCCCTTATCTCCCTATCAAGACTGTTCATGGGGTCTTTGGAATGTGGCTTAACACTGTCTGGGATTGTGTCACTCCACAAATCTGTGACCTCTTAAAGTCTCACAACATTTGGTACTCTGCTCTCAAAACAGCTCATTTCAGCATCTGTGATGAGGGTGGGAGTGATAAACATGGTCCCATTGTTATCTGGATTGCAACCCACCCTTCTACCACAACCCCTGAAGATGTGCACAATATTTCTCCAGTAATTCTATCTCTTCTTGAGGACAACAGAGTTGAGGGAGCTGTAGTAGAGTGGTATGAGGGAGCTGTGGAGAGCTATCAGGTCCACCCCTTCTGCCCATCACTGCCAACACCAACCCTACACACTACCATCATCAATTCCTGACAACTGCTTTTGGCATGCCTATAACCACTAGGGAGATGGAGACAGATGATTCTCAGGGTTCTGTAGTGTTCTTCTTTCACCAGAACAAGGACAAGCACAGCAATCCTAGTGACAAGGTCTTTGCTGTTAGCAACTGCCATGTACTCCACAGGAACACCAGCATTGATTATGAATTTCAGGGTACTGGTCCACCTTGCCAGCTTGTTTGACTTGCTGGGCACCATTGATTCCAGCATGGCATGGATGAAATCAAATTATCTATCAGTCGCCTTGGGGTGGATGTCAACCTTCTAGCTAGGGAGATTGAGGAAATGGAGGAGGAGATGAAGAATGCCTCTCAAAGTGAATTGGAGGGTAACAATGAGGACCTGGTGGCCAAAAACAGGCCCAGCTGGCCAAAGTCTACAAGAAAATTGGTGTACTGGAAGAATTCTGCATGGAACTCAACAGCCAGTGGAGCAATATTGGGCACAGAAACATAGGTTGTGTCAATTGGGCCCCCAAGATTTCTGTCAATGTTGACCATAACCAATTCACCCTTGACATTGGTACCTTTGAGCTTGACATGGCAAGATTCAAGCCAAATTATTGTGGTAATACTGTTGATTTAGGTGTGTTTTGCCTCATGTTTCATTTTTCTCATGATTATCAATGCTAACAAAAAAATAACCTTCAGGAACCAAGTATTCTCCTGGGGGAACTTACTGAGAAGTTCTACCCACAAAACAACACTGGGACCATCTTCAAGTTCCCCACCAGGCAACCGCTTGCAATCAGTGGTTTCATCATGCACCAGCTCCTGCTGAATCCAGATGGTTTTGACAGCAACAGCAACCCCTGCCTCATTGTGATGAAAGATGGGAACACCACTGACCTAACAGTGGGATGGTACTCTGGCATGGAGACTTATCTTTGCAATGAGCTTGGTGTTCAGTTGATTGAACTTGCCATCTATAATTATGACAAAGAGTCTGGCCCATTCTCTGCCAAGAGTGATTCTGGTTCACTCATCTTTGATGGTATGGGTAGAATGGTTGGTATTCTCCACTCTGGCATGCAAAAGGGCTTTTCTGAGTTGAGCCATGTCACTTATGCCACCCCTGCCTGGTATGTCATTGAGAAACTCAAAACCAAGTATCTGCATGCCAAGTTCAACCAGAGGATGTTCTAAACACAAATAGAATCATTGGTCAATCCACTCTCCCCCTTGCTTCTTCCTACCTTCCACTATGATGCTCTTGTATTTTTTTCTCTTTTTTCTGCAGTTGATTTTTCTTGTTTCTTGTACTTGCCCATCCCTAACTACATTTTTCCTACTCATTTCTTAACTGCCTGTTATGTGCTCCCTAAGTTTGCCTTTGCTGTTATATTTGGAAATCTGGTATGTTATATCAATAGTATAGCATATATACCACTCTCATAATATAGTACAGTTGCATTGGCTTGATTTCTGTGAGGCAAGGAATACATCCCAGATCCACCATGACTTTCCACACCAACAATGATAAACCTTCAACAAGTTGTTTGCCCATTAAGCCATTGATTTCTTACCATTTGCTACTTGGTGATCTATTTGGCCTTCAGCTGGGCCAAGTGCTCCATAACAACCAGTACCAGCCAACTTGGGGCTAGGGGCAGCAGCAACTGTGTGTAGCATGTAGGGCCAGGGTGCAGTTGGGGTTGCCCACCAAGTGAGCTTGCCCCCTGAGCTTGATGCAGGAGGGTGAGAGGAGGAGCAAAGTTGAGGCACAATGGCAAGTGATGATGAAGTGAGCAGGCAGTGGACCTGGCTGGGGATGGGCAACTGGGACAGTGCAGCTGGTGCAGAGCCCCCCTGAACAGAGGCCAGACCTGGCACCTGAGATGACCAGGCCCTGGCAGTGTGCCACTGTTGTTGTAGTATGTAGTCATGCTAGTAGGCATAGGTTGTGTAATATGCACCAATGTAGCATAGACTCAGTGCAGATCATTGTGCTTAATTGCAGCAAATGATAGGGCATGAAAATGTGTGAAATGGGCAGAGGTGTTCCTAAGTAGTGTGCATATGCATATTGACAGGGCTCACTGAAATAGCCACACCGTTAGTTCTATATATGCAACAAATTGGTTGAAAACTGCCTGATTGGAAGAGTTGTCAGCTTGTTGACAACACTGCACATATACTATGCATTGATATTGCAAGTGCAAATCCAATGGAACTGGGGGTGTAGCTAAAATGGTTGTAGCTTTGTCTGACTGTGACTGTGTAGGAATGGTGGTGCTGCTACTGTTCACAGCTATCCTGGTAAGCTTCTCAGCACAAGCAAGCTGCTCAGGGGTTGTCACACTAGCTAATTGCCACATAAACAACTTGAGTTTGGATTGTGCATTATGTTGGCACATTGCAGATGTATTCTGGGAGCCAGGGATTCCTCCCTGCACTGCAGGAAAAAAAGTAGGGGATAATTCAAGCTCATTACACCTAATTATCCTATTATCCTGTTACACAACCCCCCTTGCACCTGATCCCAGGGTACCC